>SZWC01002798.1:18006-85247 GCA_023375785.1 Penium margaritaceum | reverse complement strand
TGCTTCTACTGCTGATTCTTCCAGAAATCTTTTCGATAGAAAATGGACTGTAGATGCCAGCAGACTGGGAATTTTAAAAAACTGAGCCCACCACTGGAAAATTCAGCTCAAAACCTTTCAGATCGACCCATAAAACAGGGTCATCAACAGGGGATTTCAAAAGATATGCCCTCTTGAAAACAGGGTATGCTTCTGCTCCTACTCCAACTCAGGCCAGCCAGCTTGTAAACGGCGTTTCTCCCAAACGAATCGATGGAATGCAAATATTTTTGCACCAATAGAAAGCTTAGGAAAAATACTACAATTCGAATGTGCCACTTTTTAAATTTGACAAAGGAACGAGAGAGTTATGGTCATCACAAGGCGACAGTTTTGAGCATAACTTTCTAGAGAAGAGTGTAGTCCTGGCCGACCTCGTTTTGAGCATAACTTTCAATCCGACCGTTGGATCTTTACGATCTTGGGCTCCTTGGAAAGCTTGTCTTATGAACTTGAAGATCCAGTGGTTGATCGTCTTATTTGGTGAAGGTTTCACCCCAACCTGTCACTCTCAAAGTGACGGCCTGTGCTGGCAAAAAGTGGCAGAACTTGGCTCTGATACCAAATGTTGGAAATGGAGGAGAGAGGGAGCCTTGGAGCAGCGAGCATGTGTGATTGGAAGGGCATCACTTGTGCTGAAGAATGGTTGTTCAATCACTCAAAATGATGGAGTACATATAGAGCTAGAGCTTGGGCAAGTCAGCCCTCTCACAAGCCACACCACTTAGCCATGGAGGCTAAGGCTCACACACTAGAGTCCANTGGAGGAGAGAGGGAGCCTTGGAGCAGCGAGCATGTGTGATTGGAAGGGCATCACTTGTGCTGAAGAATGGTTGTTCAATCACTCAAAATGATGGAGTACATATAGAGCTAGAGCTTGGGCAAGTCAGCCCTCTCACAAGCCACACCACTTAGCCATGGAGGCTAAGGCTCACACACTAGAATCCATAATCTCACACAAGGGAGGAAATCAGCCTAGCAATCAGGCTGACCACTCACACACGACCTAGAGAGCTAGAGAATGCTCTCATGGCACACTCCTAGGGGTCACATCACCCACAAATCCATGGAGAATCGCCATGTGTCCATGGCTAGCACACAAGGATCTCACCTCACCTAAAAAGTAAGGAGAGGTACCTTTATCCTAGTCAGCACACTCTGACAAGGCAATCCTAAGACCAAGGACCTTTTGGATATTTCTCCCATCAGGTCTTGACCCTGGACCTCTTGCCTTTTTCTTTTCTCAGGCTAAGGCATGGAGCCATCGCCCATGGCCACCCAGACATCGACGGTCCATGACCCCCGAAACTTCGAAAATTAATATCTCCCAATCCGACCGTTGGATCGGCCTGGAACTTGGACCGTAGATAATTTGCCACCTGATCTTTGCAATGGTGAAGACAGATTGACGATCGGAGCAGGCATCTGGAAGGTTTCTGGAACTTTCTCCTGTGGACCTGAATTTGAGCCGGATGGCTCCTTTCCCAACATCTTAGAACCTTCGTGTCCCCCTTTTGGTCAGAAAGAAGATTAATCACCAGGCTGGGATTTGACCTAGTGACCTCTTGCTCCAGAGACTAACTCTGGAACGTCTAAGGCAAAAGGAGTTGTCCTAGGTAGTATTTACTGGCTATACTATCCAGATTAGACCAATGGGACCTGCTCCAAAGGAGCAGTGCATGCCTTGTCTATCTCGACCAGACCTAGGGGACTTACTCCAAGGGAGCTGTGCATGCCTAGTCCGTCTTGTGCCTGTCCAAGTATCAGCCATGGACAAGGAGCATATCAAGTCAACAAAGTCTCCCTTGCACCTCTGTCCATTAGTTGTGAGATCTCTGCTCTCTCCAGCAGCCTTGGCCTCAGTCTTCGTCCGCTACGTTGACCATACCGATGCCTCGAGTACCTGTAGAGTGGAATTAATTATCCATCGCCTTTGTCATACAATCTGCGAGCATCTTCATCGTCTCCATGTATTCTATAACCACGATATCCTTTGCGACCAGGTTGCGTGAGTAGTGGTACCCGATGTTGGTGTGCTTAGTCCGCCGGGAGATGACATCATTCTCTGCCATTTTCATGGCACTCTTGTTGTCGATGTAGACCTTTGTTGCCTCGGTTTGTGGCAATTTCATCTCAGCAAGCAAACTACGTAGCCATTGTGTTTTCTTGCACGCTTTTGACAAAGCGATGTACTCTGGCTGAGCGGTAGAGAGGGAGAAACAATCTTGCTTTGTGCTTGCCCAAGAGACTACACCACCATTCAAGAGGCACACAAAGCCGGAGCCGGACTTTCTGTCATCGATTCTTCCTCTCGAGTTGGCAGCTCTGTTGCACACCAGCTGCACTGGGTCAGATCCTTCTTGGCGTCCAAACTGGGGTCCCATGTATCGGATCTTTTGTAGATAGCGAATGATGCGCTTGACTACTTGCCAGTGTTGTGGCCCTGGATTTTCCACAAACTTGGTTAGTTGTACCACGGCATAGCAAATGTCACGGCATGTTCCTACCATCGCATACATGAGGCTGCCAACAGCAAACTGGTAGGGAATATTCTTCATCTCATGCCGTTCTACTTCTTTGCTGGGGCTCATAGAGGAGGAGAGCTTGATGTCTGTTGTCATGGGTGTACTGATGGGTTTGTAGTCCTCCATGTTGTAGTGCTTGAGGGCCTCCATGATGTACTTGGTCTGGTGAAGCTCGATGGTTCCTTCTGCTTGACTACGGCTATCCTTAGGTAGAACTCGAGCGCACCCATGTCCTTCATCTTGAACTTGTTGCTAAGATCTGTCTTCAGCTTGTTCAAGAGCTCGACCGATGACGAGCAGATGATCTGGTCATCCACGTACAGTGCAACCAGCATCAAGCCTTGCTCATCCTCCCGCATATAGACCCTAGGGTCATTCTTGTAGTGCAGGAAGGTGAGCCCAGCCATGAAGCCGTCTATCTCCTTCTACCACATCCGTTGGGCCTGTTTCAGCTTGTATAGTGCTTAGACTAGTTTGCAAACCTTGCCCTCTGGAGCTTTCACTCCCTCGGGTACTTACATGAGCACTTCTTTGTCTAGCTTCCCATAGAGGAAAGCTGTCTTGACATCCATCACGTGGACCTCCAGATCGTTTGCAGTAGTGATGTCAACATGGATCAGATGGAGGAAAGGTGAAGACAGGCGTGAAGGTCTCCTTGTCCTCTAAGCCTACACGCTAGGAAAACCCCTTTTGCCGCAACTCTTGCCTTGTACTTGTTGATAGTACCATCTGCAAGAATTTTCTCTCAAGTACCCACTTTAACCTCACCACGGGCGCGTTTGGGGTCTTGTGGACCAGAACCCATGTTCTGTTCTCTTCAATGGATGCGAGTTCGCTATCCACTACCTCCTTCCTCTTGGTCACATGTGGCATGTTTATAGCCTCCGTTACGATCACAGGCTCTCCCTAAGCCAAGCATGACCAGCTGAGTCCGGTCTATTCCACACTCTCAGCATCGTACTTGGGCGAAGGTTTCTTCTGGCACGTACTACGCTGAAGTGTTTGCCGTGGTGCTTCAAGGCTTTGTTTCTTCTGCTGCTCCTGCGTTCCCAGTAATCCGCTGTTTGAGGAAGAGCCACCAGCCACAGAGTTTGACTCAGAGGCCTCATTTGACTCAGACTCAGTGTAAAAGGCTGTCACTTTCTTAGCCCGCACAACCACTCTCCTTGCAGCACCATCCTTCACTGGAACCATGTGCCAGTTTCCTGGTGCCTGATCACCTGAGTCGAGCAACACAACCCACTCTCCTACTTTAGGAGCATGGACAGGGTCAAGCAACTCTCCCTTTTTGAGTGTCCTTTCATCAAACTCGATACATTGGCTCCTGATGAGCTTTCCAGCCGCTTGGTCCCACAACGTGTACGCCTTGGGTGCGGTGTCGTATCCGACCATTACATACTTACAAGCACATGCATCCAGCTTGCCACTTTCCTCTCCTGCTTGGACCTTTGTCCAGGCAGTACAGCCAAAGACCCTCAAGTGTGAGGCATCTAGCTTCTTCCCTGACCAAGCCTCCTGTGGCGTCTTGAGTTGCTTCTCTTGTTGCTTCTTACCACGTCTTTCAAGCGCGGCTGGCGAAATGAGATTTACAAGGTAGCAAACGGTTGTTGCAGCTTCATCCCAAAATCGAGGTCAGAGTTTAGCGTCGAAGAGCATACTTCGTGTCATGCCGAGGATAGTGTGGTTCATGCGCTCGGCAACGCCATTACTCTTGGGGGTGTAAGGCGTGGTCATCTGGTGGTTGATGTCGTGTTGGCTCCACCAGCCTTTGCACGCCTCGTACTCACCACCATTGTCCGTGCGCAATGCATTGACCTTCTTACTTGTCTATTGCTCTACCATTGCGACAAACTCTTGTAGCTTCTCCTTGACCTCTCCCTTTGTCATAAGGAAGTAGATCCACATATAGGGACTGTCGTCATCGATGAAGGTCAAGAAATTCTTGCTGCCACTGTTTGAAGGGGTGCGGAATGGTACGCATACATTAGAGTGAATCAGGTCCTAGATTACTGTCGCACGTTGCCCATTACGCTCAAAGGGCTTTCTCTTTGCCTTCCCTTGGAGGCATGGCTCAAATTGCTTTTTGTACTTTCCCTCATCCTTGGCATTGCATCCCTCCATCCCACAAACCACTTTGTACTACTGCATAGCTTGCAGTGTGCTGTCGGCCACATGGCCAAACCGCCTATGCCACAGCTCAGCATCTGTGTCTGTGGAGTTGGCCGCCATGGTGACGGCTTGTGGTGCAAGATCAGGCGTTGGAGACTTGGTTTCTTCAACCGCTGCACATCCCTCATTTTTAATCTCAAGGGGTTTGGTCTACAACACGTAGAGCACATCAACACTTGGCAATCTTGCGACAAGACTCTCCCTGGAATAGGAGATATTGATGTCCTTGTTATTGAAAATCACGGCCTCTTCCTCCGTGAAGACAACCGTCATGTCGTGGTCCATTAATTTGGACACTAACAAGAGGTTTTCTGCAAAAGACGGCATGTAGACAACGTTCTCCAGCTTCTAATATCTTTTAGCACCGTTCACGTTGATGCTGATCAACTTATCTCCCTCGCCTTGCACATGGACAAGGCTTCCGTTGGCACACATGAAGCGGCGTTCAGTGTCCCTTATGGAGATGAACACATCCTTCTCCCTTCAAGAGTTGTGGTTTGTGCTAGAGTGGAGCCTGGAGGCTCCATGCTTGAGTAATGCCGCTCCCTTGGTTGCCGGCTCAATCTCAGCCATCATGTTTGTCACCTCCTTCGAACCCTTTCCTTTGCCCTCATATCTACCACCATGATCTCCGTCTTCCTTCTTGGGAGCCCTGCACTCCCTTGGCCAATGCCCAGGCTTGCCATAGTTATGGCACTTCCCAAGATGCTTTGAACTCTTTCCACAGCCACCATTGCCTTGTCCTCCACCGCCACCGCTTCCACTGCTGCTCTGACCAGAAGAGGAATTGTTGCCATAACCATCGTATTGTGTAGCATAGGTTGAATTGTTAGCCTCACTACAGCTGCGACGCATGGCCTCGTTGCAAGCGTACTCAGACACTGCCTCATACGTCAAATCCTCCTCCTTCGAACCGCCAAAGACGGTGATCAGAGGACCCCTGCTTTCAAGTAGCACCATGAGGAGGATCATGGCCTGCATGTTGGTGTCAATTTCCCAGTTCATTTGGTTCACTTCGTGCAGTAGTCCTTCTAACTGCAACAGGAAGTCCGGAATCAACTCTTCCTCGCTTACCCTCATCGGACTCAGCTTTTGAAGGATGAAGAGGCGATTTGCAAGAGCTATTGACTGGTGTACATGTAAAAGCTTCTCATAAGCCTTTAATGCATGTGTGATACCTTCGAGGTGGACATGATATGACTCATGCACCGATATCACAAGAATCGCAAGCGCCATGTCATTTTTGACACTCCACGCTCCATATCCAGGATCTATTTTAGGATGTTCAATCTCTTCTCCAATGGACCCTTATGACAATCTCATGACTATCTCAAATTGCCATATACACAAGGGAATACCAAACACTGTGGACTATGTCATCCCACCATTGACCTGCTCGAGAGTGAGCGTCGCGGGTATCGTCATACTGCTTCTCTGCTTCTCTGCTTCATTTCTTTGCTGAGTTCGATGTGGCTGATGTAGGCTATTTTCTGCTACCGGTTTATAAGGTGCAGATCCGTGGCTTACCCCTTAGTCATTGATCACCTGCAAAGAGAGAAGAACGCACACTAGCAAACCCAGGGTCGTGTCTCCAAAGACAAAGCTTATTCTGGTTACGGCCCAAGGGTCGTACCTCCAAGGGCAGTGCTTATCCTTGGCCCTTCTTCGCTAAGTGCTAATACCCGCCGTTGAGACTGATGGAACAGATGGAGCAGATGTAGCTGATGGAGCAGAAATAGCTCATGGAGCTGATGCGCGCTGCAAGACAGAGAAGGCAAGAGAGTGTGTAAAAGCGTGCCTTACAACAAGTAAGTGTAAGCCCATAACCCTTTGTCAACTTGCCTGAGGCGACGGTCTAGAAAACGGGTTCCAACACAATGGTTCCCGTCGACCGCTCTTTGTATTGCAACCAAGAGAAGATATCATCCTCATAGCCAAGGTTCCACACTGAGCAGTGCATAGGAATCCTAGTGACCTCTCGCTCCATAGACTAACTATGGAAAATCTAAGCCATAAGGAGTTGTGCTAGGTAGTGTTTGCTGGCTATACTATCCAGTTTTGATCAAGGAAACTTGCTCCAAAGCAGCAATGCATGCCTTCTCTCTGTGGACCAGACTTAGGGACTTACTCCAAAGGAGGAGTACATGCCTAGTCCGTCGTGTGCCTGTCCAAATGTGAGCTATGGACAAGGAGCATATCAGCTCAAAAAGAAGGGCGCAACAACTTCACGTTTTAGAAAATCCGTACCCGCCTCCTTTTGCAAGAGAGGGGCTTGTGGGAGGTGGTGAGCGCCGATGACCATGCTCCGCCTCTAGAGGCAAAAGGCATCACTACAGCATAGGTGGTGGCGAGTAAGACGGCACAAAAAGGTGCAGGAGATGCAAGTTCACCATGAACTACAGCAGCGGCATATGAGGAGTGGAAAGAGAAGGACAAGGTGGCCTATAGGCTTCTTGTCAACACCATCTCCAACCCACATCTTCAGTACATGAGTGACAAGGCTATTACAGAAGAGGGGTGGGACGCGTTGTGAAAGAAGTATGAGAGTAAGGATCCTGCATTCCTCATGCTTTTGGAAAAGAAGATGATGGCGTTGAAAATGCATGGTGGCAAAGGGATAGAAGCGTACTTAGACGGGGCGAAAGAGTTGGCAAAGCAGGTGAAAGCTGCCAGCATGTCAACCTGCGTGAGGCGACAGTGTAGAAAATGGGTTCCAGCACAATGGTTCACGCCGACAGCTCTTGGTATTGCAACCAAAAGGTGATGTCACCCTCAAAGCCTAGGTTCCACACTAAGCAATTCATATGAATCACTTTCTTACACTATGTCCTTACCACCTGGTCACTTTTGCACTAGGAACGAACTCGTAGTGAACAACTCCGTTCGGAATCTCAAAAGTAAGACCTGTACTCAATGACAGGCAACTGACAGGTTCTTATAGTCCTAGAGCTAGCCTCTAGCCCATGCGCATAGTGGCTCCTTGGATGAGCCTCTTTTGGGGTAATCAAGATTGCATCATCCCCCCTACATACATGGTGCTCCTTGTGTCCGCCAAGTGGCGCCAGCCACTAGAAAAGACCTTGGAATGTTCTAAGATGTCCATTGGAAACTTCCCGTCCCCCTTTTGGTCACAAAGAAAAGTAGCCACTGGGCCGGGACTGGACCCAGTGACCTCTCGCTCCAGAGACAAACTCTTGAACGTCAAAGCCACAAAGAGTTGTCCTAGGTGTTGTTTCCTGGCTATACTATACAGTTTAGACCAAGAGGACTTCCTCCGAAGGAGTAGTGCATGCCTTGTTTTTCAGGACCAGACTTAGGGGACTTATTCCACGTGAGCAGGGCATACGGATGCCTTGAGTACCTATAGAGAGCAATCGCTCTTAAGCGCCTTTGTCATACAATCTGCGAGCATCTTCCAGGTCTCCACGTATTCGAGGTCCATGATCCCCTTTGCGACCATGTTGCATGAGTACTACTGCCTGATGTTGATATGCTTGGTCCGCGAGGAGATGAAATCATCCTATGCCATTTTCATGGCACTCTTGTTGTCGATGCGGACCCTTGTTGCTTCTGTTTGTGGCACTTTCATATCGGCAAGTGAATTGTATAGCCAATGTGTCTCCTTGCATGCTTCTAACCAAACAATATACTATGCCTCATGGTAGAGAAGGAGACACAGTCTTCCTTTCTGCTTGCCCAAGAGACAGCACCACCGTTCAAGGGGCACACAAAACTCGAGGTGGACTTCCTGTCATTGATTCTTCCTCCCCAGTCAGCGTCTGTGTAGCACACCAGCCGCATCAAGTGATATCCTTCTTGGCCTCAAAACTGGATTCTCACGTGTTATGTCTTCTGTAGATAGCGCATGATGCGCTTGACTGCATGCAAATGTTCTTGCCCTGGATTGGCCACAAACCTGCTCACTTGTCGCACACAATGGCAAATGTCAGGGCAAGTTCCTTCCATGGTATACATGGAGGCTGCCAACAATAGATTGGTAGGGAATGTTCTCCATCTCACGCCATCCTACTTCCTTGCTGGGGCTCATGGAACAGAAGAGCTTGATGTCTCTTGTCATTGGTGTGCTGATGGGCTTGTAGTTCTCCATATTGTAGCGCTTGAGAGCCAGCATGATGTACATGGTCTGGTTTAGCTCGATGGTGCATGTTGCTCAATTGCAGAGGACGCCGATCCCGAGGAAGAACTCGAGCGGACCCATGTCCTTCATCTTCAACCTGTTGCTCAGATCCGTCTTCAGCTTGTTCAACAGCTTGACTGACAACGGCCAGATGATCAGGTCTTCCACGTACAGTGCAGCCAGCATCAGGCCTTGCTCATCCTCCTGCACATGGATACTAGGGTCATTCTGGCAGTGCGTGATGGTGAGCCCGGCCATGAAGCCGTCCGTCTCCTTGTACCACATCATTGGGGCCTGTTTCAGCCCATAGAGGGCTTCTACCAGTTTGCAAACCTTGCCCTGTGGAGCTTTCTCTCCCTCGGGCACTTCCATCAGTACTTCTTTCTCTACCTTCTAGTAGAGGGAAGATGTTTTAATTTCCATTTGGTCGTTCTCCAGATCGTTCGCAGCAATGATGTCCAACATAGATCTGATGGAGGCAAAAACGAGGACAAGCGCAAAGGTCTCCTCGTACTTTGAGCGTACACACTCAGAAAACCCCTTCGCCATAACCCTTGCCTTGTACTCATCGATAGTACCATCTTGCTTGAACATTTTCCGGAATGCCCACTTTGATCCCACCACGTACGCTTTTGCAGGCCTCTCCACCAAAACCATATTTCGTTCTATTCAATGGATACGATTTTGCTATCCACTGCCTCCTTCTACTTGGTTCCATCTGGAATGGTCATAGCATCCATTACGGTCATAGGCTCTCCACGGGATAAGCATGACCAGCTGAGTCCGGTCTATTTTGTACTCTCAGCATCGTACTTGGACGAAAGTTTCTTCTTGCGCGTACTTCGCTAGAGTGTTGTTGTTAGTGCTTCAAGGCTTAGTTGTTTCAGTTGCTCTTACGCTACAAGTGATCCATTGTTTGACGAAGAGCCACCAGCCAAAGAGTTTGACTTAGAGGCCTCGGACAACTCAAACTTAGTCAGTCGTGAACAGTGCTGAATAAGACTTTTGCAGCAAACCTCTTGTCAGTGTTGAAAATCACGGACCACAACATGACGGTCGTCTTCACGTAGGAGGAGGTCGTGATTATCAAGAACAAGGACATCAAGATCTCCTATCCCAAGGAGAGTCTTGTCACACAAGTCCCAAGAGCTGATTGGCGCTACGTGCTATAGACCGAATCCCTTGAGAGTACACATGAGGGAAATGTGGCGGTTGAAGGGCCCAAGTCTCCAAAGCCTGATGTTGCACCACAAGCCGTCACCATGACAACAAACTCCAAGGACACACATGCTAAGTTGTGGCACAGGCGGTTTGGCCATGTGGCCGACAGCACACTGCAAGCTATGCAGCAGCACAAAATGGTTCATGAGATGAAGGGATGCAAGGCCAAGGACCAAGGAAAGTGCAAGAAGCTGTGTGAGCCATGCCTCTAAGGCAAGGCAAAGAGGAAGCCCTTTGAGCGTAATGAGCAACGTGCAGCAGCAATCTTAGACATCTTTCACTATGCTGTCTACGGTCTATTCGGTACTCCTTTGAACGGCAACAGCAATTATTTCTTGACCTTCATTGATGACCACAGTTGTAAGATGAGTATCTACTTCCTTAAGACAAAGGAAGAGGTCAAGGAGAAGTTGCAAGAGTTTGTCGCATTGGTAGAGCGGCAGACAAGCAAGAAGGTCAAGGCACTGCGCACGGATAAGGGTGGTGAGTACAAGGCGTGCAAAGGCTGGTTGAGAATACGGCATCAACCACCAGACCACCACGCCTTAAACCCCCCATAGTAATGGCGTTGCCGAGTGGATGAACCAGACTATCCTCGGTATGACACGAAGCATGCTCTTCAGCGCCAAACTCCCACCTTGCTTCTAGACTGAAGCTGCAATAACTACTTGCTACCATGTGAATCTCATTTTGGCAGCCACGTTTCCAAGGCGTGGTCAAAAGGAGCAAAAGAAGCAGCTCAGTGTTATCCTGAGGGTGAGTTTCACTCTGGAGGGTCCCTAGGAGTGGCTGGTTTACACCACCAACTCTTTTTGGAAATACTAAAACTGTGGAGGCAACTGGCTCCATATTCATCAATTCCTTCTTACCATTTCCTCTATCGTCGTCCTTACCACGATGATCTTTGTCTTCCTTCTTGGAAGCCCTACACTCTTGTGTCCAATATCTAAGCTTGCCACAATTATGGCACTTCCTAGGATACTTTGATTTTGTTTCGCTTGCAACCACTACCTCTTCCTCTACCAACACCACTTCTGCTACTACTCTAACTAGAAGAGGATTCGTTGTCATGACCACTGTACTCTACATCATAGGGTGAAATGGTAGCCTGACTACCGCTGCGTTGCATGGCCTTGTTGCGCACGTACTCGGACACTACCTCATACTTCAAATGATCCTCCTTCCAACCGTCAAAGATAATGATCAGAGGATCTCAGCGTTCTGGTAACGCCATGAGGAGGATCATGGCCGGCATGTTTGTGTCGGTTTCCTTGTTGATTTGAGATACTTATTTTGAACAATCTTTGAAACTATAGTAGGAAGTGTGAAATCGACTCTCTCTTGCTTATCACCATCAAAATGAGTATGTGAAGGATGAAAAGGCGAAAAGCAAGAGCCGTTCATTGGTGTACATGTGCAAGCTTTTCAGAAGTCTTTGATGCATGTCTGATGTCTTGGAGGTGGACATGTTGTCACTCGTGCACTAATGTCACAAGAATCACAAGCACCATGTCATTTTTGACACTCCACGCTCTATATCCAACATCGTTTTAGGAATTTCAACCTCTTCTCCAAGGAATATCTTGAAGTACTCTTGTACTCTCATGACAAACTCAAATTTCCATTTCCATAAGGGAAAAATATATCCCTGTGAACTTTGACATCCTACCATTGACCTGCTCAACAGTGAGTGTCATGGATATTGTCATATTGCCTCTCCCCTCTGCTTCTCTGCTTTTCTGCTTCGTAGAGGGTGATGTAGGCTGATGTAAGCAACAACCTACATCAGCCTACATCGGCTTCTACAAACTTTTTGTTTGCTACCAATTTAGAAAGTGCAGATTTGTTGCCTACGCCTTCCTTTTTGATCATGTAAAAACAAAGAAGTATGCACTCTAGAAAGCCGAGGGTCGTTCCTCCAAGGGAACAACTTGTCTTTGTAAGAGCCAAGGTGTCAACCTGCCTGATGCGACAGTCTAGAAAACGGGTTCGAACACAATGGTTCCCACTGACCGCTCTTGGTATTGCAACCAAGAGATGATATCACCCTTAGAGCCAAGGTTCCACACTGAGCAGTTCATATGAATCACTTCCTTGCACCGTGTCCTTAGTACCTGGTCACTTTCGCACGAGGAGCAAACTCCTGGGGCTTAGACCAACCAATTCTTGTTTCTTGTCTCCCTCTAATGGGCAACTCTGCTAGGAGTCTCAAAGGTAAGAACTATACTCAATGACAGACAAGCGACAGGTTCTTAGAGTCCTAGATCTAGCCTCTAGCCTAGGCACACAGTGGCTCCTTGAATGAGCCACTTTTGGGGGCAATCTAGAAAGTGTCACCCCCCTGCCTACATGGCAATCCCTGTGACCGCCAAGTGGTGCCAGCCACCGAGAAGGACCTTGGAATGTTCTAAGATGTCTCTAAGAACCTTCTTGTCCCCCTTTTGGTCACAAAGAAAATTAGTCACCGGGTTGGGATTTGACCCAGTGACTGCTCGCTCCAGAGACTAACTGTGGAACGTCTAAGCCACAATGAGTTGTCCTAAGTAGAGTTTACAGGCTATACTATCCAGATTAGACCAAGGTGACTTGCTTCAAAGGAGCAGTGCATGCCTTGTCTATCTGGACCAGACTTAGGGGACTTACTCCAAGGGAACAATGCATGCCTAGTCTGTCCTTTGCCAATCCAAATATCAGCCATGGACAAGGAGCATATCAGGTCAACAATCTCTCCCTTGCATCTCTGTCCATTAGGTGTGAGATCCCTCCTCTCTCCATCATTTTTTACCTCGGTCTTCGTCCGCTGCATTGAACATACCGATCCTCGAGTACCTGCAGAGTGCAATTCGTTGTCCAACGCCTTTGTCATGCAAATTGCGCGCGTCTTCCTGGTCTCCACGTATTTCAAGTCCGCAATCTCTTTTGCGACCAGGTCACATGAGTACTGGTACCTTATGTTGATGTGCTTGGTCTGCCGGGAGATGACATCATTCTGTGCCATTCTCATGCCACTCTTCTTGTCGATGCGGACCTCTGTTCCCTCCATTTATGGCACTTTCATCTCGGCAAGCAAACTACGCAGTTACTCTGTCTACTTGCATGCTTTTGACAAAGCAATGCACTCTGCCTTAGTGCTAGAGTGGGAGACACAATCTTGCTTACTACTTGTCCAAGAGACTATACAACCATTCAAGAGACACACAAAGCTCGAGGTGGACTTGCTCTCATTGATTCTTCCTACCAAGTCGGCGGCTGTGTAGCAAACCAGCTGTAGCGGGTCACATCCTTCTTGGCCTCCAAACTGGAGTCCCATGTGTTGGTTCTTTTATACATAGCACATGATGCACTTGACTTCTTGTTACTGCTGTGGCCGTGGATTGGAAACAAAAAACCTGCTCACGTATTCCTCAGCATAGCAAATGTGAGGGCGTGTTCCTACCATGGCATACATGAGCTCTAACAGTAGACTGGTAGGGAATGTTCTCCACCTCACGCCGTTCTACCTCCGTACTGGGGCTCATGGAGGAGAAGAGCTTGATGTCTGTTGTCATGGGTGTGCTGATGGGCTTGCACTCCTCCATATTTTTGTGCTTGAGGACCTCCATGATGTACTTTGTCAGGTTCAGCTCGATGGTGCCTGCTACTCGATTGCGGTCGACGGGTATCCCAAGATAGAACTCGAGCGGACCCATGTCCTTCATATTGAACTTGTTGCTGAGATGTTTCTTCAGCTTGTTCAACAGCTCAATCGATGACGAGCAGATTATCAGGTCATCCACGTACTGTGCAACCAGCATCAAACCTTGCTCATCCTCCCGCACATAAACACTAGGGTCATTCTTGCAGCGCGTGAAGGTGAGCCCGGCCATGAATCCATCCATCTCCTTGTACCTCGTCCTTGGGGCCTGTTTCAGCCCGTGGAGTGCTTTGATCCGTTTGCAAACCTTGCCTTCTGGAACTTTCACTCCCTCGGGCACTTCCATCAGCATTTCTTTTTCTAGCTTCCCATAAAGGAAAGCTGTCTTGACATCCATCTGGTGGACCTCCACATCTTTTGCAGCAACGATGTCTTACATGGATGTGATGGAGGCAAAGGTGACAAAAGGTGCGAAAGTCTCCTCAAAACTCTGAGCCTGCACGCTGGGAAAATCTCTTCGCCATAACTCTTGCCTTGTACTTATCGATAGTACCATCTTGATTGAACGTTTTCCGGAGTACCCGCTTTGACCCCACCAGATGCGCATTTGGGGGCCTGTCCACCAGAACCCATGTTCTGTTTTCTTCAATGGATGCAAGCTCACTATCCACTGCCTCCTTCCACTTGGCCGCATCTGGCATGTTCATAGCCTCCATTTTGGTCACATGCTCTCCCTGAGCCAAGCATGACCAGCTGAGTCCGGTCCATTCCGCACTCTTAGCATCGTATTTGGGCGAAGGTTTCTTCTGGCGCGTACTACGCCGGAGTCTTACTCGTGGTGCTTCAAGGCTTAGTTGCTTCTGCTGCTCCTGCATTGCCAGTGATCCACAATTTGAGGAAGAGCCACCGGCCTCAGAGTTTGACTCAAAAGCCTTGGACGACTGAGACACAGTGTCCGAGTCTGTTGCTGTGTCAGCCTGCACAGCCACTCTCCGTGCAGCACAATCCTTCATTGGCACCATCTGCCAGTTTTCTGGTGCCTCATCTCTTGCCTCAAGCAACACAACCCACTCTCTTGGTTTGGGAGCATGGACAGGATCCAGGGACTCTCCCTTGCCGAGCGTCCTTACATCAAACGCGACATCTCGGCTCTTGATGAGCTTTCTAGCTGCTTGGTCCCACAGCTTGTACGCATCGTGTGCGGTGTCGTATCCAACCATTACACACTTACAAGCACGTGCATCCAGCTTGCCACTTCCTTCTCATGCTTGGACCTTTGCCCACACACTACAGCCAAAGACCCTCAAGTCTGAGCCATCTGGCTTCTTCCCTGACCAGGCCTCCTGTGGTGTCTTGATCTGCTTCTCTTGCTGCTTCTTACCACGCCTTCCAAGTGCGGCTGCCGGAGTGAGATTCACAAGGTAGCAAGCAGTTCTTGCAGCTTCAGCTCAAAAGCCAGGTGGGAGTTTGGCGTCAAAGAGCATGGTTTGTGTCATGCTGAGGATAGTATGGATCATCCGCTCGGGAATACCATTACTCTAGGGGGTGTAAGGCGTGGTGGTCTGGTGGTTGATGTCGTTTTGGCTCAACCAGCCTTTGCACGCCTTGTACTCACCACCGTTGTCCGTGCGCAATGCCTTGACCTTCTTGTTTATGTGCCGTTCTACCATTGCAACAAACTCTTGCAGCTTCTCCTTGACCTCTCCCTTTCTCTTGAGGAAGTAGATCCACATCTTGCGACTGTGGTCATCGATGAAGGTCAAGAAATACTTGCTGCCGCCGTTTGAAGGGGTGCGGAATGGTCCGCACACATGAGCATGAATCAGGTCCAAGATTGCGGTCGCACGTTGCCCATTAAGCTCAAAGGGCTTTCTTTTTGCCTTGCCTTGGAGGAATGGTTCACATAGGTTCTTGCACTTTCCCTTATCCTTGGCCTTGCATCCCTTTATTCCATGAACCCCTTCGTGCTGCTGCATAGCTTGCAGTGTGCTGTCGGCCACATGGCCCAACCGCTTGTGCCACAGCTCAGCATTTGTGTCGGTGGAGTTGGCCGCCATGGTAACGGCTTGTGGTGCAACATGACGCGTTGGAGACTTGGGCTCTTCAACTGCCGCATATCCCTCATTTGTACTCTCAAGGCACTTGGTCTGCAGCACGTAGAGCCCATCCACTCTTGGGACTTGTGCAACAAGACTCTCTGTGGGATAGGAGATCTTGATGTCCTTGTTCTTGACAATCATGGCCTCCTCCTCCGTGAAGACGACCGTCATGTCATGGTCCGTGATTTTGAACATTGACAAGAGGTTTGCCGCAAAAGACGGCATGTAGATGACGTTCTCCAGCTTCAAGTGTTTTTAAGCACCGTTCACGTTGATGCTGATCAACTTATCTCCCTCGCCTTGCGCATGGACAAAGCTGTCATTGGCACACCTGAAGCGACGTTCAGTGTCCTAATGGAGATGAACCTATCATTCTCTCTTGAAGAGTGGTAGTTTGTGCCGGAGTCGAGCCCGTAGGCTCCACGCTTGAGTAGTGCTGCTCCCTTGGTTGCTAGCACGCTCTTAGCCATCATGTTTGTCAACTCCTTCTTACCCTTTCCATTGCCCTCACATCTACCACCATGATCTCCGTCTTCCTTCTTCAGAGCCCTGCACTCCCGTGCCCAATGCCCAGGCTTGCCACAATTATGGTACTTCCTAGGACACTTTGAACTCTTTCGACCGCCACCGCTTCCGCTCCTGCTCTTACCAAAAGAGGAGATGTTGCCACGACCGCCGTACTGTGCAGCATAGGCTGAAATGTTATCCTCACTACCGTTGCAACGCATGGCCTCGTTGTGCACGTACTCGGACACTTCCTCATATGTCAAATCCTCCTCCTTCCAACTGCCAAAAACAGTGCTCAGAGGACCCCAGCGTTCAGGTAGCACCATGAGGAGGATCATGGCCTACATGTTGGTGTCCATTTCCCATTTCATTTAGGTCACTTGCTGCAGCACTCCTTCAAACTGCAACAGGAAGTCCGGCATTGATTCTCCCTTGCTCATCCTCATCAAAATCAGCTTTTGAAGGATGAAGAGGCGATTTGCAAGAGCCGTTCATTGGTGTACACGTGCAAGCTTCTCATAAGCTTTTGATGCATGTGTGAAACCTTGGAGGTGGACATGCTGTGACTCATGCACTGATAACGCTGCACACCAAATCCTAGGATTCATGAATGAGATTCGTGAATCCGGATCCGGATTCGGATTTGGATTTGGGGATCCGAATCCTTCATTCAGATTTGATTCGGGATTCGGGGATCTTTTTTCCACAAGTTTCACCTTGGAAAACATGGTTTTATGTGGCAAACAAGAGGAGGTTTACTTGTCATAACCTATAGGATTCGGAAAAGATTCGTGAATCCTTAGGATTCGCAAATCTATATTCGGATTCGTGAATCAAAGCCAGACTTGGATTCAGATTCGTGAATCCGAATCCAATCTTGGATTCGGGAATCTTATCCGGTGTGCACCCTTATGCACTGATGTCACAAGAATCGCAAGCGCCATGTCGTTTTTGACACTCCACGCTTGATATCCAGGATCTGTTTCTGGAGGTTCAACCTCTTCTCTAAGGAACATCTTCAAGTAGCCACGCACCCTTATGACAATCTCAAATTGCCATCTCCATGAGGGAAAACCAAACTCTATGAACTTTGACATCCCCCCATTGACCTGCTCGAGACTGAGCGTCGCAGGTGTTGTCACACTGCTTCTCTGCTTCTCTGCTTCTCAGCTTCTTTGTTTCGCTGAGGCCGATGTAGGCTAATGTAGATTGTTGTGTACTACTGGTTTAGAAGGTGCAAATTTGTTGCTTAACCCTCAGCTGTTCATCACCTGCAAACAGACAAGAACGCACATTAGCGAACCCAGAGTCGTGCCTCCAAGTGCAGAGCTTATCCAGGTTAGGGCCCAAGGGTCGTACCTCCAAGGGCAGAGCTTATCCTTGCCCCTTGTTTGCTAAGTGCCAGCACTCGCCGTTTGAGCTGATAGAGCTGATGATGCAGATGCCGCTGATAGGCCTGATGCGTGCTACAAGATAGAGAGGATAAGAGAGTGCGCAGAAGCGTGCCTTACAACTAGTCTGTGTTGGCCCATAACCCGTTGTCAACCTGCCTGAGGCGACGGTGTAGAAAACAGGTTCCGTCACAATGGTTCCCGCCAACCGCTCTTGGTATTGCAACCAAGAGATGATATCACCCTTAGAGCCAATGTTGGAACCTTGGCTTTGCATCCACACGGAGCAGTTCATAGGAATCACTTCCTTGCACTGTGTCCTTAGTACCTGGTCACTTTCGCGCGAGGAGCAAACTCCGTGGGTTTAGACCAACCAATGCTTATTTAGTGTCTGCCTCTGGTGGACAACTCTGTAACGAGTCTCAAACATAACAATTGTACTTAATGGCAGGCAACTGATAGGTTCTTATAGTCCTAGAACCAGCCTCTAGCCTAGGTACGTAGTGGCTCCTTGGATGAGCCACTTTGGGGGTAATCTGGATTGTGTCATCTCCCCTGCCTACATGGTACTGCCTGTGACTGCCAAGTGCCGCCAGCCACGAGGAAAGACCTTGGAATGTTATAAAATGTCTCTTAGAACCTTCCTGTCCCCCTTTTGTTCACAAAGAAAATTAGTTACCGGGCTAGGATTTGACCCAGTGACCTCCTGCTCAAGAGACTAACTTTGGAACGTCTAAGCCAGAAGGATTTGTCCTAGGTAGTGTTTGCTGGCTATACCATCCATATTAGACCAAGGGGACTTGCTCCAAAGGAGTAGTGCATGCCTTGTCTATCTGGACCAGACTTAGGGGACTTACTCCAAGGGAGTAGTACATGCCTAGCCCGTCCTGTGCCTGTCCAAATATCAGCCATGGAGAAAGAGCATATCAGGTAAACACAAGGATCATATCTCCAAGGACAGCACTTATCCTTTACCCTTGTTTGCTAAGTGCTTGTACCTGCGGTTAGAGGAGATGGACCACATGGAGCAGATGCAGTTGATAGATCTGATGCGCGTTTGGGAATAGAGAGGACAAGAGAGCATGTAGAAACATACGTTACAACTAGTCATAATCGGCCCATAACCTTTTGTGAGTAAGCCTAAGGCAATGGAAGACAAAAGATGGCCAACATTGTGGCACTTGTCGTCCGCTCCTAGTATTATAACTAAGAGGCGAAATCACTTCATAATCATAGTTCCACACTGAGCAGTTCATTCAAACAACCTATTTACACCGTGTTCGTAGGACCTCACTTTCGCACAAGGAGATAACTCGAGGGGCTTAGACCTGCTAATGCTTCTTCAGTGTTTGCCTTTGGTGGATAACTCTGTGAGGAGTCTCAAAGCTAAGAACTATAATAAATCACAGGTAACCGACAGGTTCTTATTGTCAACCGGCTTGTGGCAACAAACTAGTCAACAAGACCGATCAAATGGCAGTTGCAATCTACCTAAAAAGATCAGGTGGCAAATTGTCTACTGTCCAAGTTTCAGGCCGATCCAACTGTTGGATTCGGAGATATGAATTTTTTAAGTTTACAGGGTCATGGACCGCCAATTTATGTGTGACAATGGGTGACCACTCCATGCCTAAGCCCAAGAAAAGAAAAAGGCAAGAGGTCTAGAGTCAAGACCTGATGGGAGAAATATCCAAAAAGGTCCTAGATCTTGGGTTACCTTGTCGTAGCCTACTGACTAGGATAAAAGTACATTTTCTTTCTTTTTCAGGTGAGGTGAGATCCTTCTGTGCTAGCCATGGACACATGGCGATTCTCTATGGGATTGTAGGTTATGTGACCACTAGGAGTGATCCATGAGAGCATTCTCTAGCTCTCTAGGTCGTGTGTGAGTGGTCTGCCTGATTGTTAGGCTGATTTCCTCTCTTCTGTGAGATTATGGACTCTAGTGTGAAAACCTTAGCCTCCATGGCTAAGTGGTGTGGCTTGTGAGAGGGCTGACTTGCCCAAGCTATAGTTCTCTATATACTCTATTATTTTGAGTGATTAATCAACCATTCTTCAGCACAAGTGATGCCCTTTAAGTCCCACATGCTCGCTGCTCCAAGGCTCCCTCTATGCTCCAGTTCTAACACTTGGTATCAGAGCAAGGTGCTGCCAATTTCAGCCAACATAGGCTGTCACTTTGAGAATACCAGGTTTGAGTCAAAAGTACAAAAATTTGACAATCCACCACTTTATCTTCAAGTTTACAAGACAAGCTTTCCAATGAGCTAAAGATTGCAAAGATCAAACGGTTGGATTGAGAGGTATGCTCAAAACGAGGTCGGCAAGGGCTACACTCTTCTCTCTGAGTAGGACAGTCGCCTTGTGATGACCATAACTCTCTTGTTTCTTTGTCAAATTTAAAAACTAGCACATGCAAATTCAAGTATTTATCCTAAGCTTTCCATTGGTGTAAACATGTTTGCTTTCCATTAGAACGTTTGGGCAAAACGCCCATTAAAAACTGGCCGGTCTGAGTCGGAGTAGGAGCAGAAACATACCCTGAATTCAAAACGGCATATCTATTAAACTCCACTGCTAATGACCATATTTTATGGGTCGATCTGAAAGGCTTTCAGCTGCCTTTTTGAGTGGTGGGATCTGTTTTTCCAATTCCCCGGATTGCTTACCTCTATAGACAGATTTTTGGCGTGAGCACCAGGAGAACCTGGGGTAGCTCCGCAACTCACGGACAAAGGCTTAACATGGCAGAAGCAGGCGTGGTAACAACAGCTAAGTCCTTCGAGAGGCGGGAAGTGTGAACATACTTGACGTGACGGTCTGGAAAACGGGTCCGGTCACAATGGTTCACGCCGACCGCTTTTGATATTGCAACCAAGAGGTGATATCGCCCTCAGAGCCAAGGTTCCACATTGAGCAATTCATATGGATCACTTCCTTGCACTGTGTCCTTAGCACCGTGTCACTTTTGCACGAGGAGCTAACTCCTTGAACTTAGACTAGCCAATACTTCTTTAGTGTCTACCTCTGGTGGACAACTCTACTAGGAGTCTCAAAGGTAAGAACTGTACTCAATGACGGGGAACTTGCAGGTTCTTATAGTCACAGAGCAAGCCTCTAGCGTAGGCCCGGAGTGGCTCTTTCAATGAGCGACTTTAGGGGCAATCTAGATA
This sequence comes from Penium margaritaceum, assembly GCA_023375785.1. Lineage (NCBI taxonomy): Eukaryota > Viridiplantae > Streptophyta > Zygnematophyceae > Desmidiales > Peniaceae > Penium > Penium margaritaceum. Next base: position 64,348 of record SZWC01002798.1, on the reverse strand, counting down.
CCATCATCCACATGGCACTCCCTGTGACGGCAAAGTGGCGCCGGCCACACGAAGGAGCTTGGAATGTTTTAAGATGTCCGTTACAACTTTCATGTCCCCCTTTTGGTCATAAAGAAAACAAGTCACTGGGTTAGGATTTGACCTAGTGACCTCTCGCTCCATAGACTAACTATGGAAAATCTAAGCCATAAGGAGTTGTGCTAGGTAGTGTTTGCTGGCTATACTATCCAGATTTGATCAAGGAAACTTGCTCCAAAGCAGCAATGCATGCCTTCTTCCTGTGGACCAGACTTAGGGACTTACTCCAAAGGAGGAGTACATGCCTAGTCCGTCGTGTGCCTGTCCAAATGTGAGCTATGGACAAGGAGCATATCAGGTCAAAAAGAAGGGCGCAACAACTTCACGTTTTAGAAGATCCGTACCCGTCTCCTTTTGCAAGAGAGGGGCTTGTGGGAGGTGGTGAGCGCCGATGACCATGCTCCGCCTCTAGAGGCAAAAGGCATCATTACAAAAAGGTGCAGGAGATGCAAGTTCACCATGAACTACAGCAGCGGCATATGAGGAGTGGAAAGAGAAGGACAAGCTGGCCTATAGGCTTCTTGTCAACACCATCTCCAACCCACATCTTTAGTACGTGAGTGACAAGGCTATTACAAAAGAGGGGTGGGACGCATTGTGAAAGAAGTATGAGAGTAAGGATCCTGCATTCCTCATGCTTTTGGAAAAGAAGATGATGGCGTTGAAAATGCATGGTGGTAAAGAGATAGAAGCGTACTTAGACGGGGCGAAAGAGTTGGCAAAGCAGGTGAAAGCTGCCAGCATGTCAACGTGCGTGAGGCGACAGTGTAGAAAATGGGTTCCAACACAATGGTTCACGCCGACAGCTCTTGGTATTGCAACCAAAAGGTGATGTCACCCTCAAAGCCTAGGTTCCACACTAAGCAATTCATATGAATCACTTTCTTACACTATGTCCTTACCACCTGGTCACTTTTGCGCTAGGAACGAACTCGTGGTGAACAACTCCGTTCGGAATCTCAAAAGTAAGACCTGTACTCAATGACAGGCAACTGACAGGTTCTTATAGTCCTAGAGCTAGCCTCTAGCCCATGCGAATAGTGGCTCCTTGGATGAGCCTCTTTTGGGGCAATCAAGATTGCATCATCCCCCCTACATACATGGTGCTCCTTGTGTCCGCCAAGTGGCGCCAGCCACTAGAAAAGACCTTGGAATGTTCTAAGCTGTCCATTGGAAACTTCCCGTCCCCCTTTTGGTCACAAAGAAAAGTAGCCACTGGGCCGGGACTGGACCCAGTGACCTCTCGCTCCAGAGACTAACTCGTGAACGTCAAAGCCACAAGGAGTTGTCCTAGGTGTTGTTTCCTGGCTATACTATACAGTTTAGACCAAGAGGACTTCCTCCAAAGGAGTAGTGCATGCCTTGTCTTTCTGGACCAGACTTAGGGGACTTATTCCACGTGAGCAGGGCATACCGATGCCTTGAGTACCTACAGAGAGAAATCGCTCTTAAGCGCCTTTGTCATACAATCTGCGAGCATCTTCCAAGTCTCCACGTATTCCAGGTCCATGATCCCCTTTGCGACCATGTTGCATGAGTACTAGTGCCTGATGTCGATATGCTTGGTCCGCAAGGAGATGACATCATCCTATGCCATTTTTATGGCACTCTTGTTGTCGATGCGGACCCTTGTTGCTTCTGTTTGTGGCAATTTCATATCGGCAAGTAAATTGCATAGCCAATGTGTTTCCTTGCATGCTTCTAACCAAACAATATACTATGCCTCATGGTAGAGAGGGAGACACAGTCTTCCTTTCTGCTTTCCCAAGAGATAGCACCACCGTTCAAGGGGCACACAAAGCTCGAGGTGGACTTCCTGTCATCGATTCTTCCTCCCCAGTCAGCGTCTGTGTAGCACACCAGCCGCATCAAGTGATATCCTTCTTGGCCTCAAAACTGGATTCTCACGTGCTATGTCTTCTGTAGATAGCGCATGATGCGCTTGACTGCATGCAAATGTTGTGGCCCTGGATTGGCCACAAACCTGCTCACTTGTCGCACACAATGGCAAATGTCAGGGAAAGTTCCTTCCATGGTATACATGAGGCTGCCAACAATAGATTGGTAGGGAATGTTCTCCATCTTACGCCATCCTACTTCCTTGCTGGGGCTCATGGAATAGAAGAGCTTGATGTCTCTTGTCATTGGTGTGCTGATGGGCTTGCAGTTCTCCATATTGTAGCGCTTGAGAGCCAGCATGATGTACATGTTTTGGTTTAGCTCGATGGTGCATGTTGCTCAATTGCAGAGGACGCCGATCCCGAGGAAGAACTCGAGCGGACCCATGTCCTTCATCTTCAACCTGTTGCTCGGATCCGTCTTCAGCTTGTTCAACAGCTTGACTGACAACAGCCAGATGATCAGGTCTTCCACGTACAGTGCAGCCAGCATCAGGCCTTGCTCATCCTCCTGCACATGGATACTAGGGTCATTCTGGCAGTGCGTGATGGTGAGCCCGGCCATGAAGCCGTCCGTCTCCTTGTACCACATCACTGGGGCCTGTTTCAGCCCGTAGAGGGCTTCTACCAGTTTGCAAACCTTGCCCTGTGGAGCTTTCTCTCCCCCGGGCACTTCCATCAATACTTCTTTCTCTACCTTCTAGTAGAGGGAAGATGTTTTAATGTCCATTTGGTCGACCTCCAGATCGTTCGCAGCAATGATGTCCAACATAGATCTGATGGAGGCAAAGGCGAGGACAAGCACAAAGGTCTCCTCGTACTTTGAGCGTACACACTCAGAAAACCCCTTCGCCATAACCCTTGCCTTGTACTCATCGATAGTACCATCTTGCTTGAACATTTTCCGGAATGCCCACTTTGATCCCACCACGTACGCTTTTGCAGGCCTGTCCACCAAAACCATATTTCGTTCTATTCAATGGATACGATTTTGCTATCCACTGCCTCCTTCTACTTGGTTCCATCTGGAATGTTCATAGCATCCATTACGGTCATAGGCTCTCCACGAGCTAAGCATGACCAGCTGAGTCCGGTCTATTTTGTACTCTCAGCATCGTACTTGGACGAAATTTTCTTCTGGCGTGTACTTCGCTAGAGTGTTGTTGTTAGTGCTTCAAGGCTTAGTTGTTTCAGTTGCTCTTACGCTGCAAGTGATCCATTGTTTGATGAAGAGCCACCAGCCAAAGAGTTTGACTTAGAGGCCTCGGACGACTCAAACTTAGTCAGTCGTGAACAGTGCTGAATAAGACTTTTGCAGCAAATCTCTTGTCAGTGTTGAAAATCACGGACCACAACATGACGGTCGTCTTCACGTAGGAGGAGGCCGTGATTATCAAGAACAAGGAAATCAAGATCTCCTATCCCAAGGAGAGTCTTGTCGCACAAGTCCCAAGAGCTGATTGGCGCTATGTGCTATAGACCGAATCCCTTGAGAGTACACATGAGGGAAATGTGGCGGTTGAAGAGCCCAAGTCTCCAAAGCCTGATGTTGCACCACAAGCCGTCACCATGACAGCAAACTCCAAGGACACACATGCTAAGTTGTGGCACAGGCGGTTTGGCCATGTGGCCGACAGCACACTGCAAGCTATGCAGCAGCACGAAATGGTTCATGAGATGGAGGGATGCAAGGCCAAGGACCATGGAAAGTGCAAGAAGCTGTGTGAGCCATGCCTCTAAGGCAAGGCAAAGAGGAAGCCCTTTGAGCGTAATGAGCAACGTGCGGCAGCAATCTTAGACATCTTTCACTATGATGTCTACGGACTATTCGGTACTCCTTCGAACGGCAACTGAAACTATTTCTTGACCTTCATCGATGACCACAGTTGCAAGATGAGTATCTACTTCCTTAAGACAAAGGAAGAGGTCAAGGAGAAGTTGCAAGAGTTTGTCGCATTGGTAGAGCGGCAGACAAGCAAGAAGGTCAAGGCACTGCGCACGGATAACGGTGATGAGTACAAGGCGTGCAAAGGCTGGTTGAGCCAACACGGCATCAACTACCAGACCACCACGCCTTAAACCCCCCATAGTAATGGCGTTGCCGAGTGGATGAACCAGACAATCCTCGGTATGACACGAAGCATGCTCTTCAGCGCCAAACTCCCACCTTGCTTCTAGACTGAAGCTGCAATAACTATTTGCTACCATGTGAAATCTCAGTTTGGTAGCCGCGTTTCGAAGGCGTGGTCAAAAGGAGCAAAAGAAGCAGCTCACTGTTATCCTGAGGGTGAGTTTCACCCTGGAGGGTCCCTAGGAGTGGCTGGTTTACACCACCAACTCTTTTTGGAAACACTAAAACTGTGGAGGCAACTGGCTCCAAGGATGGCAGAAAATGGGTCAGAGAGTGACGCAATAGTTCTGGTCTGAATTGATTGGGAATGAATACTTTTTCAAAACTCAAAAGCAATTGAATTTTATAGCGAGTGATCTAAGCTTTCCAAAACACCAAAGCATGTCAGATTTGGAGCTTCCTAGCAGATTCTATGGCTTATGGAGTGGCCCTTGGTAGGCTGTCCTTTTCCTACCTAGGAAGGCATCCCTTCCTTCCTCTAGAAGCATCTGCCCCTTCCTAGATTTTTCAGTTTCCTTCTATTGGGAGGGAGGGTGTCCAGAAGACAAACACTTCTAGATGCCTTGTAGGATAAGTCACCCCTTCTAGAAGGTGTGCCACATTCCTGTACCCTCTACTGGCCTTCTAGAAACTCAAGGAGGAATTATAGAGTTTGAGCTAGCTTCCTGGTATCTATTTTCCACCTACCTTGAGGCAGGACAGAAAATGATCTTGTGGGACTTGAACCCGGGTCCCTGCCTCTATATGTGAATACCATTAACCACTAAGCCACTACGGCTTGTCTATTTGGTGTTCCTTTTGGAGTCACTCCTGCCATGGTGAGGAGCATCACTCCAACAATCTTCCCCTTGCGCATCACCCATGGCAGTCGTCCATGCTCAACCTGCAACTGAGGAGCCTTTCTCCTCATGGGAGATGAGCTTATATTTTATTGCTCCCTCCTTCTCAGCCTAATCCTTCTGGTGCAATGCCTCCTTTATGCTCCTCTTGCGTGAAGAAGACGTGTACAAACCCAGTCCAGATGCCCTTGTTGGCATCGTACCTTTTAGTCTTTCTTCGCACATGGCTGCTCGTGCGGGGCTCTTGAGGCGGTTGTTGTTGTTGATGTTCCCTTTCAGTGCCATCCTCTCCAAGCCCCTGTACCCCTTTTTTGGAGACCTCAGAGACATCGGTCGACTCCCCGCCTCAACATCCATCTCCAGTACTTCGGATTCCTCATCCGAACTGGCCAGAACAAAGTCTACCGCTCCCCATCCCTTAGACGATGCTTTCCGGTTGTTGGTGGTGCGAGGACGCCACCCTCATCGAAGTCCTCCGGCGTCTCCCCCTCAAGGATTGGCATCCACTCCCTCCTCTTGGAGGGACCTGTCTCCTTGTCTGTCCAATGGCTTTTCTTGTTGAACATGATGTCGCGAATCTGCGAAATCTGCTGCCTCCTTGGGTCAAAGAGCCAGTACGCCTTGCTTCCGCTCTCATATCCAAGGAAAATACACTGGCAGGTGCACGGTTTTAGCATGCTCTGTCCCTCACGTACCTACACCATTCCATGTGCAACACAACCAAACGTGCGGAGGTGACCCACCACCGGCTTCCTCTCGCTCCACACCTCTTCTGGCGTCGTCCACGCCTTGCTCTTCTTGTCCATCAACGGGTTTGTTGGCGTGAGATTCATGATGTACGCTGCTGTCCTTGACGCCTCCGTCCAATACCGTTGTGTCAGGCCGGCGTCGCTCAACATGGATCGCACAATGTTAAGGATTGTGCGATTCGCTCTCTCTACGATGCCATTCTAATGTGGGGAAGGTGGAGTTGTTTTCTGCCACTCAATCCCCTTTCTCTTCATCCACCCAAGGCATCCCGCATATTCAACGCTGTTGTCACTCCAGAATGCCTTCACCTTCAACTCTTTTTGCCACTCCACATCTGCCACGAACTCTTGCATGCATGTAAGGACCTCGTTCTTTCGCTTCATTGGATAGAGGTAGAGTTTCTGGCTGTGGTCGTCAATGATAGTGAAGAAGTGGGGAGCTCCGTCCATGGAGCTCTCGAGTGGTGCACACACATCTATATGTACCACGGCCAGCTTTACCGATGCACGCGTCCCCTTGGTCACAAACGGCCGCCACGTTGATTTGCCAATGATGCATGGCTCGCACACGGTCTCCTTGGTTCCATCAAGGCCGCTGATTTAGAGACCCTCCACCACTTCTCTCCTAGCCATCTTCTTCGTTGTCGATGGAGAAATGTGGTAGAGTCGGCGGTGCCATAGGTCTAGGTCTCCTCCATCCTTCATTGCAAGACTGGCGGCGTTGGACCCCGCCCGGCTGCTGAGGATCTTCATGCGTAGCAGGTACAACTCGCCCTTCCTCTTGGCATGCGCAATCACCTCACCTTAGCCCTCCGTGCGGATGACGGCCTCCTTCTTTGTGAAGAGCACATCAAATCCCTTGTCGGTTAGGCGGCTGACGGAGAGCAGGTTTATCCCAAATTTGGGCATATGCAGCTCATCATGGATTGTGCTCGTGAAAGGTTTTCCATCCACAATTCACTCAATACGGACGTTATTCTCACCGGCGGCCACCTTTGTTTTCTATTGGCCACCGGCATGCGTCTCTCTGAGGCGCTCTGGGTGATAAATGCCGCCCTGTTGCTGTTGGAAATGAAGAGAGAGAAAGCCTTGGAATAGCAAACAGGTCGGACTGGAAGGGCATCAATTGTGCTGAAGAATAGTTGTTGAATCACTCAAAATGATGGAGTACATATAGAGCTAGAGCTTGGGCAAGTCAGCCCTCTCACAAACCACACCACTTAGCCTTGGAGGCTAAGGCTCACACACTAGCGTCCATCATCTCACACAAGGGAGGAAATCAGCCTAGCAAGCAAGCTGACCACGTACACACAACCTAGAGAGCTAGAAAATGCTCTCATGGCACACTCCTAGTGGTCACATAACCCACAATCCCATGGAAAATCACCATGTGTCCATGACTAGCACACAAGATTTTCACCTAACATAAAAAGTAAAGAGAGGTACCTTTCTCCTAGTCAGCACACTCTGACAATGCAACCCAAGAATCTAGGACCTTTTTGGATATTTCTCCCATCAGGTCTTGACCCAGGACCTCTTGCTCTTTTTCTTTTCTCAGGCTAAGGCATGGAGCCATCACCCATGGTCACCAAGATATCCGCGGTCGATGACCCCGAAACCTTCGAAAATTCATATCTCCGAATCCGACCGTTGGATCGGCCTCAGACTTGGACTGTAGACATTTTGCCACCTGATCTTTCCAATGATGAAGTCGGATTAACGATCGAAGCAGGCATGTGGTAGTTTCTTGGAACTTCCTCTTGTTGACCTGAAACTGAGCCGGATAGCTCCTTTCCCAACAAACTCCCACTTTGGCGCAGTCAGAGTGGGCTCAGTCCACATGCCTTAATGGACAACTACTGCTTTTCACGGGTCACTGGCTTGGTAAAGAATTCAGCGACCTACTTTCTGGTTGGAGTAAACTCCAGCTTGATAGCACCCTCCTGCACCATGTGAAAGATGAAGTGATATGCGATGTCAATGTGCTTGGTGCGTGCATGGTGCTTAGAATTCTTGGCGAGTACGATTGCGCTCTGGTTTTTGACACGCGGAGGAACTGGAATTGCTGCACACCCACTCATCTCCACCATGAGACGCTAAAACCAAAGTGCTTCCTTGGTTCCAAAGCTGAGAGAGCCGTACTCAGCTTCCGTGCTTGAGGTGGCCACGACCACCTGCCGCTTGCTGCACCAACCGATGGCCCCACCATTCATGAGGAACACATGTCCAGAGACGGACTTGTGGTCCTTAGGGTTTGAAGCCCAATCTGCATCTCTATAGCCAATAATGTTGTTTTCGTTGCGGTTGTAGGTGATGCCCATGTTGATGGTTTTAGCAAGGTAGTGGAAGATCCACTTCACTACCTTCTAGTGCTCCGGTCCGGGGTTCGCCATGTGCTGGCTCACAACGCGAACAACCTGTGCGAGGTCTGGCCTGGTTGCAACCATCAGTCACATGAGGTTGCCAACGATGCTCTGGTACTTCTGCCGCTCATCTACATTCGCTTCTCCACTAAAGCTCACGAGGTAAAGCCGCGTCTCAAGCGGCCTGCCGATGGGTTTCACCTCTGCCATGCCGAACTGCTGCAAAATATTCTTGATGTATCAGCTCTGCGGTAGCGAGAGAGATGGTGATTTGCGGTCACGCGTGATTTGCATACCAAGGAATTATCATACCTCTTCAAGATCAGACATCTGGAAGCGTTCGTGCATGGCCTCCTTGAACTCTTGTAGTGAAAACATGCTATTGGAAAGGAGGAGCATGTCATCCACATAGAGGATGATGATGAGCACCTCATGACCATGCTGCCAGTGATAGACACTGTAGTCACACTCACTACGCTCAAACCCCATGTACTGCAGCGCTGCATCCAATTTCTGGTTCCAATCACGAGACGCTTGCTTGAGGCCGTACAACAACTTTTGGAGCTTGCAAACTAGGTGCTCCTGGCCATCCATAACAAATCCCTTTTGCTGCCCTATGTAGATTTCCTCCTCCAAGTCACCCTTCAAGAATGATGTCTTGACATCCATGTGGTGAATCTCGAAGTCCTCAGCTGCTGCATAAGAAAGGAGTGTGCGCACAGAGGCAAACTTTGCAATAGGAGCAAATGTTTTCCGTGTAGTCGATGCCTTCCTGCTAAGAGTAGCGCTTGGTAACGAGCCTCACCTTGTACTTCTTGAGGTTGCCATCTGCGCCCCTTGTCTTCTTGAACATCCACTTGCACTAAATTACCTTAAGTCCAGGTGGACGTTCACTCAGCTCCCACATACCATTGTCAAGTTGCAATTGTATCTCCTGCTGCACAGGTTGCGCCCACTCTGTTACATCTGGTGCAGCCATGGCCTCCTTATACGTTGTCGGCTCATCAGAGTTTGCTGCAACTGCGACATTCATCTGGTCTGGTTTTTGGATCATCTAGAAATGCCCGCGCTCACCAAGCTTCTTTCGCACCCTGAGAGGGTATCTGCGACTTGGTGCTAGAGCCTTAGCAGGCCGCTGGCATGGTACTGATGGCACAACTCCTCTTACTGATGGTGGTGCATCTTCTTCCTTTGCTTTTGCCAATGAGGTTGTTGTATCTGCTGCATCAGACATGGGAGAATAAAGTGATTCTCCCATTGTCATAGTAGGGGAAGGTTGAGGAGAGGCCGGGTGAGGGAGAATATCTGCTTCCACTACTTCATCAACTGCTGGACTGGCTGCCTCTTCGCAATTGATGTTGGTCCTGATGACGTTACTTTTGTTGAAAGCGACATCCCTGGCGATGATGATGTGGCTAGCATCCCTCTCGTATAGACGATACGCCTTGCTTGCCACGTCATAGATCATCGTCATTATTTGTTTGCTCTTTGCGTCCCATTTCTACCGCTTCTCCTTCGACACGTGCATGTGCACCAAGGTCCCAAATGCACGAAGATGAGTTACGCTCAGCTTCTTGCTGAACCACGTCTTGTACAGCGTCATCTGCTCCAAGGCTTTGGTTGGACTGCAGTTATTGATTTGTACCGCAGTGCTCACTGCTTCAGCCCAAAACTTGTAAGTGAGTCGAGCTGCGTGCAGCATGGAGCGCGCTGACTCAACTATGGTGCGGTTGGCGTATTCTACTACATTGTTCTCCTCCGACGAGTATGGCGCAGTGCGCAGCGCCTTGATGCTTGTTGTTGCGAGATACTCCTTAAACTCCATGCTTTGGTACTCTCCATCGCGGTCGTTGCACAATGCCTTGATCTTTTCGCCAGTCTGGTTCTCCACCATTACCTTGAACGCCTTGAACCTGTCAAAGCACTGGTCCTTCAAGGAAAGGAAGTACACAGTAGTGTAACAACTGAAATCATCAATGAAGTTGAGAAAGTACCAACAACTTCCAAAGCTTTGGGTCTGCATCGTGACACATAAGTCTGTGTGGACTAGCTCCAGTAGCTCCTTTGCGTGCTCCCCTACTCCCGAGAACGCCTTGCGATGCTACTTCCCCTCCAAACAGCCGATGCATAATCGCTGCTCAAAGTTAGAGATGGTGGGCAAGTCACGTACCATCTGTTTTGTTTGATATTACTACAAGGTGCGCATGCCGATGTGGCCATAGCGCGCATGCCAGATATTGCCATCTATGGCCTCCACCACTGCTGCAAGACTTTGCTCACGTGGCATCTTGGTCTACTCCAATAGGCAGTACACCTCGGATTCCTTCACCGACCTGGCCAACTCCTCTCCTGTTTCCTTGTCGAGGATGTAGCCATAGTCGTCGTCAAAGATGACTCACAGTCCCGGGTTGGTGAGAGAGGACACTAAGAGAAGGTTGAACGCAGCATCAGGTACATACAACACGCCATGGAACAATCCCACTTTAATGCCACGCGGGGTCTCCAGCCACATTTCTACAATCCCAATCACCTTAGCATACACCACCTAATCATCACCCAAAGCAATCGGTCCGGGGGGAATGGAGAGCAGCTGCGTAAACCACTCATTGTGGTGCGTCAGACTCTTAGTACATCCTCTATCCTTCTTCCACGCTAGTTTCGCCTTTTCTTTCTACGACATGTCAGACTTTGCCATGAAGAGGCGGTCGCATACCTCCTTGGCCACGTTCATGTTGCCAGAATGGCGCACCCCGGTCGGGTTTTGCTGCTGTTGCTGCTGCTACTGCTGATGTTGCTCTGACTGTTGCTGCTGTTGCTGTGGAAATCGCTACTTTTGCTACTGTGGCTACTGCTCCTTCTCATCCCTCTTGGACTTGAAGCGCTCTTTCTTGTAGTGTCCCTCTTTCTGGCAATAGTGGCACTTGCCCTTCTTCTTGCTTCTCTACTGCCCGGACTACTGTTGCTGCTGGTTGCGTGAGCCCATGGCCATGAAAGCTACTTCACTGCTGCAGGTTGCGCCATTATGCTTTGCTACATTGCGACGCAGTTCTACCTACACCAGGTGCGTGCAGATGAAGTCCAGATCGCGAGTTGGCTGGCACTCCAACGTCTCTTGCACCGTGTCATACCTCGTTGGGAGTCCCCTTAGCAAGAGGAGGACAAAGCGCGTGTCTTCCACAGGGTTGCCAGGCGTTTTCAGCTGCTTCGCCAGCTCCTTTGCCTTGTCGAAGTGCGCCTCCATCCCTTCCCCACCCTGCATTTTCAACACCATCATCTTCTCCTCCAAAAGCACAAGGAATGCAGGATCCTTGCTCTCATACTTCTTGCACAACATGTCCCACTCCTCTTTTGTAGTAGCCTTGTCACTCACACACTGAAGATGCGGGTAGGAGATGTTGACAAGCAGCATATAAGCCTGCTTGTCATTCTTCTTCCACTCCTCATATGCTGCCGCTGCAGTTGTAGATGAACTTCCATCTGCTGCACCTTTTTGCGGCGTCTTTACCGCCACTATTTCTGTTGCGGTGATGCCTTTTGCCTGTGGAGGCAGAGCGCGCTGGTCGCTACTTACCACCTCCCACAAACCCCTCTCCTCCAAAAGGAGGCGGGTACACATTTTCCAAAACGTGAAGTTGGGGCATCCTTCCAGCCTCTCCAAGGGCTAGGCTGCTATAACCACACCTGCGTCTACCATTTTGAGCTTTGGTGATGCTCAGCGCTTCCCTTGAGTGGCGGCGCTACCCTTGCTTCTGCTGCTGCTTCTGCCATAAATCATTCTGACAGAAAATGGACTGTAGACACCAGAAGACTGGGAATTTGGAAAAACTCAGTCCACCAGTGGAAAAAGCAGCTCAAAACCTTTGGGATCAATCCATAAAACAGGGTCATCAACAGGGGATTTTCAAAGATATGCCCTTTTGAAAACAAGGTATGCTGCTACTCCTACTCCAGCTCACACCAGCCAGCTCTTAAACGGGGTTTCTCTCAAACGTAACAATGGAATGCAAATGTTTTTGTACCAATAGAAAACTTAGGAAAAATACTTCAATTTGTATGTGCTGCTTTTTCAATTTGACAAAGAAAAAATAGAATTATGGACATCACAAGGTGACAGTCTTACTCACAGAGAAGAGTGCAACCCTGGCCGACCTCATTTTGAGCATAACTCTCAATATAATTGTTGGATCTTCACGGTCTTGGGGCCACTGGAAAGGTCCTCTTTTCAGCTTGAAGATCCGGTGGTCGATTTGGTGAAAGTTTGACCCTAACCTGTCACTTTCAAAGTGACGGCCTGTGCTTGCTGAAAGTGGTAGAACTTGGCTCTAAAACCAATTGATGGAACTGGAGGAGAGAGGGAGCCTTGGAGCAACAAACATGTGGGACTGGATGGGCATCACTTGTGCTGAAGAATGGTTGTTGAATCACTCAAAATTATGGAGTACATATAGAGCTAGAGCTTGGGCAAGTCAGCCCTCTCACAAGCCACACCACTTACCCATGGAGGCTAAGACTCACACACTAGAGTCCATAATCTCACACAAGGGAGGAAATCAGCCTAGAATTCAGTCTGACTACTCACACACGACCTATAGAGCTAGAAAATGCTCTCATGACACACTCCTAGTGGTCACATTACCTACAATCCCATGGAGAATCGCCATGTGTCCATGGCTAGCATACAAGGATCTCACCTCACCTAAAACATAAGGAGATGTACCTTTTTCCTGGACAGCACACTCTCACAAGGCAACCCAAGAATCTAGGACCTTTTCGATATTTCTCCCATCAGGTATGGACCCTAGAGCTCTTGCCCTTTTTATATTCTCAGGTTAATGCATGGAGCCCTCGCCCATGGTCACCAAGATATCTGCGGCCAATGACCCCGGAAACTTTGAAAATTCATATCTCCCATGTCGACTGTTGGATCGACTTCAAACTTGGACCATAGACATTTTGCCACCTGATCTTTGTAGTGGTGAAGTTGGATCGATAATTGGAGCAGGCATCTAGTAGTGTCCTGGAACTTGCTCTTGTTGACCTGAAACGTAGCTAGATTGCTCCTTTCCCAACAGTTGCATTGCTGCAACCGGGCGGCATCCGGTGTCAATGGCGGCAACTCCCGGATCCTTCAAGTTGGTGGAGTTTTTTGCCATAAGGGCGTGCTCGTCTTTGTTCATGTCCCGCTGCGACCAATATGTTTTCTTGTTGGGAAAATTGCGCTCGTAGTGGCCCTCCTTGCCGCAGTTGAAGCACTCCCCCTTCTTGTCACCCTTCTTGGTGTCCTGTTTGGCACCCTTCCACTTGTCGCCTCGGCCTCTACTTTGACGATGTACCGTGTAAGCTAAATTTGATGCCGCTGCACTCTCTTGACCGCCACATCGCATCCACTCATTGCGCACGTACTCAGCAACATTTAGGTACTTCAGCAGGGCAGAAGGCCAGCCACCAAGGACTGTGATCATGGGATTCCAACTGTCCGGCAAGGCCAAAAAGAGGATCATAGCTTGCAACTCAGAGTCGACCTCCCAATCAGTGGCCACGCACTCCGCTGCGAGTGACTCAATCTGGTGCATGATCTCTATGATGTCGTCGCCTTTGTTAGCTCGAAGGGTGAGGAGCAATTTAAAGATGAAGAGCTCATTGGTAATATTGCTTGACTGGTAGATGGAGCAGAGTTTTGACCATGCGTTTACAGCCAGGGTGTATCCTTCGATGTGCCCAAGTTGTGGTGCGCATAACGCGGACACAAGGAGAGCCAACGTCTTTTTGTTGCGCTTCTTGTATGCCTCCTTCACCTTAGCCGTTGCAGTCTCTGGCAGAGCAGTCTTATCACCCTTTAGAAGCTCAAGCAGTCTCTTCTCGTCGAAGAAGACCTCAAACTGCCACCACCACAAGGCAAAGCCTGTCCCATCAAACTAAAGGACAGCGTGGCTGCTTTCTTGCTCGCTCGTCACCATGTCTTGATGTGGAAGCGTGAAAACATGCTGGCTTCAAACCCCTTATAGGCATAGGCCTATAACCCTTTTTTGGCCTGTGTTAAATGTTTCTGCCCCTTGTTAAGTGTTGTAGGAAGGATCAGGAATGCTCTGCCCCTTTTGGAGGTATGACCCCTAGATCCGTTGTAGTGTGACTCAATTATGCTCTGTCTCTTGTGAGATATGACCTGTGAGTACACCATGTGGGTGAGTGGTTGCCCTGGCCATTTTGTTGATTTGGCCAAGTGAGAGGTCATGAGTTCGATCCTGGCCCCATGCATCTCTTGTTTGTTGTGAAAGCTTCCAAGAAAGAAAGTCCGTAGCTTCTTGGATGCTACATGGTTGCTCTGTCACCTTGACACTTGGATGCTTATGTGTCAAGCTCACAGTGCAAGTCTATTGGTGACGTGGCTGGTTCAGGCCACTTCCTAGGAATGTGCTTTTGAGTTCTAGGACTGGACAAACAGCTATAAAAGGACTTGTCTTGCATGCTGATCAATCAACCCTTGCTTGATTCTCTCTTGCGTATTGACGACTTGAGCTCTTCTTGATATGTAATGCTAAGGCGTTAGTACTCTTGAAGGTGAAGTGTATGCCTGATTAAGTTTGGGGTGCATGACACATACCTGCAAAGGAAGAAGGTGTAAGAACCTTTGTGAGCTTTTTGGTTTCGCGGCTTCTCTGCCGGAGGTGGTTAGCTCAGTAGCTAATAGCCTGAGGGTGAGTGTGCACCCTGGAGGGTCCCTAGTAGTGGCTGGTTCACACCACCTATTCTTTTTAGAGATACTAAAACTGTGGAGGCAATTGGTTCCAAGGATGGGAGAAAACTGGTGAGAGAGTGAGGCAATAGTTTTGGCCTGAATTGACTGGGAATGAAAAGTTTTCCAGGGCTCAAAAGCATTGGCATTTTATAGCCACTGATATAAGCTTTCCAGAACACCAAAGCATGAAAGATTTGGAGCTTCTTAGCAGATTCTATGGCTTCTAGAGTGGCCCTTGGTAGGCTATCCTTTTCCCACCTAGGAAGTCATCCTTTCCTTCATGTAGAAGCTCCTGCCCCTTCCTAGATTCCAAAGCTTGCTTCTAGTAGGAGGGAAGGTGTCCAGAAGTCTTAGACACTTCTGGATGCCTTGTAGTACAAGTCACTCTTCTAGAAGATGTGCCACCTTCCTGGATCCTCTCCTGGCCTTCTAGAAACTCAAGGAGGAATTCTAGAGTTTGAGCTAGCTTCCTGGCATGTGTTTTCCACCTCCCTTGAGGCAGTGCAGAAATTCATCTTGTGGGATTTTAACCCGGGCCCCTGCCTCTATAGTTGGACATGATTAACCACTAAGCCAGTACGGATTATCTTTTTGGTGTTCCTTTAAGAGTTACTCATGCCATGGTGAGAAGCATCACTCCAACACTCACAACGCCACAGGAGGCCTGATCACGAAAGAAGCCAGATGCCTCACTCTTGAGGGTACTTGGTTGTAATGCTTGAACAAAGGTCCAAGCAACAAAAGGAAGTGGCATGTTGGATGCATGCACTCGTAGGTGTGTAATGGGCAGATACAACCGTGCAGACGAGGCGTATAAGCTATAGGACCAAGTGGCTGGAAAGCTCATCAGGAGTCGAGATGTGGAGTTTGAAGAAAGGACGCTTGGCAAAGGAGAGTCGTTATATCCATTCTAAGCTCCCACATCAGGAGAGTGCGTTGCGTTGCTCCAGTCAAGTGATCAGGCACCTGAGAACTAGCAGATGGTGCCAATGAAGGATGGTGTTGCAGGGAGAGTGGCTGTGCAGGCTGGCACAACGACAGACTCTGACACTGCGTCTGAGTCGTCCGAAGCCTCTGAGTCAAACTCTGAAGCCGGTGGCTCTTCCTAAAATAACGGGTCTTTGGCTCTTATCCATTAAAGAGAATGGAACATGGGTTCTGATGGACAGGCCTCGAAACGCGCACGTGTAGGGTCAAAGTGGGTACTTCGGAAAGAGCTCAAGCAAAGTGGTACTATCGACAAGTACAAGGCAAGAGTTGTGGTGAAAGTATTTTCCTAGTGTGCAAGCTCAGATTACGAGGGCACCTTTGCGCCTGTCGTCACCATTGCATCCATCAGATCCATGTTGAGCATCATTGGTGCAAAAGATCTGCAGGTCCACCATATGGATGTGAAGACAACTTTCCTCTACGGGAAGCTACACAAAGAAGTGCTAATGGAAGTACCCAAGGAAGTGAAAGCTCCAGAGGGCAAGGTTTGCAAACTGGTCAAAGCACTCTACGGGTTGAAACAGGCTCGAAGGATGTGGTAGAAGGAGGTAGACGGCTTCATGGCCGGGCTCACCTTCACACACTGCCAGAATAACCCTAGTAGCTATGTGTGGGGGGATGAGCAATGCTTGATGCTGGTTGCACTGTACGTGGAAGACTTGATCATCTCCTCATCGTGAGTCTAGTTCTTAAAAAAGCTGTAGACAAATCACAGCAACAGGTACAAGATGAAGCACGTTGGTATGCTCGAGTTCTACCTTGGTAAAGCCGTCCACCGCAATCAAGCAGCAGGCACCATCAAGCTCAACTAGACCAAGTACACCATGGAGGTCCTCAAGCGCTACAACATGGAGGACTACAAGCCCATCAGCATACCCATGATAATAGACATCAAGTTCTCCTCCTTCATGAGCCCCAGCATTGAAACAGAACGGCATGAGATGGAGTCTGCTATTCGCAGCCTCATTTATGCCATGGTAGGAACACGCCTTGACATTTGATATGTTGTAGGACAAGTGAGCAAGTTTGTGGCCAATCCGGGGCTACAACACTAGCAAGTAGTCAAGCGCATCATGCGTTATCTACAAAGGACACAATAAATGCAACTCTAGTTTGGAGGCCAAGAAGGATGTGACCCGTTGTGGCTGGTGTGCTGCAAAGATGCTGACTGAGAGGAGGAATCGATGACAGAAAGCCTACCTTGGACTTTCAGTGCCTCTTAAACGATGGTGCAGTCTCTTGTACAAGTAGAAAGAAAGACCGTACCTCCCTCTCTTCTGTTGAGACAAAGTATATTGCTATATCAGAAGCATGCAAGGAGACACAGGGACTATGCAGTTTGCTTGCCGAGATGAAAGTACGACAAACAGAAGCAACAGATATCCGTATCGATAACAAGAGTGCCATGAAAATGGCACAAGATGATGTCATCTCTAGGCGCACCAAGCACATCGATATCAGGTACCACTACTCATGCGACCTGGCCGCAAAAGGAGATCGTGGACCTGGAATACCTGGAGACCGCAAAGATGCTCATAGATTGTATGACAAAGGTGCTTGACAGCGAATTGCACTCTACAAGTACTCGAGGCATCGGTATGGTCAACGCAGTGAACGAAGACAAATGCCTAGACTACTGGAGAAAGGGAAGTTCTCACAGCAAATAGACAAAGGTGCAAGGGAAAGTTTGTTGTCCTGATATGCTCCTTGTCCATTGCTGACATTTCGACAGGCACAGGATGGACTAGGCATGCACCGCTCCCTTGGAATAAGTCCCCTAAGTCTGGTCCAAATAGACAAGGCATGCACTGCTCCTTTGGAGCAAGTCTCATTGGTGTACACTTGAAAGTAAAGCCAATAAACACTACCTAGGACAACTCCTTGTGGTTTAGACGTTCCAAAGTTAGTCTCTGGAGCAATAGGTCACTCGGTCATATCCCAGCCTAGTGACTCATTTTCTTTGTGACCAAAAGGGGACAGGAAGGTTCTAAGAGACATCTTAGAACTTTCCAAGGTCCTTCTTTGTGGCTGGTGCCACTTGGCAGTCACAGGGAGTGCCATGTAGGCAGGGGGGATGATGTAATCCAGATTGCCTCCAAAGTGGCTCATGCAAGTAGCCACTGTGCGCCTAGGCTAGGGGCTGGCTCTAGGACTATAAGAAACGTTCAGTTGCCTTGCCCATCATTGAGTGAACTTCTTACCTTTTAGATTCCTAACGGAGTGTCCCACTAGAGGGAGACGGTAAAGAAGCATTGGTTGGTCTAAGCCCCAAGAGCTAGCTCCTCGCGCGAAAGTGTCTAGGTGTAAAGGACACAGTGCAAGGAAGTGATTCATTTGATCATCTCACTATGGAACCTTGGCTTTGATGGTGATATTATCTATTGGTTGCAATAACAAGAGCGCTCGGCGGGAACCACTGTGTCAGAACCCGTTTTGAAGACCATCTCCTCAGGTAGGTTGACGGAAATATCCTTCGTGACCCAGTCTTTCTTTAACATTCTTCAACTATGACAATGGGAGAACCACTCAACTTTCCAATGTCTGGTGCACAAGATACAGCTACATCATGGGCAGAAGCAGAGGTAGGAGATTTAGCACCACCAATAGTAGTAGTTATGCCAGCATTACCACGCCAGCCCCTTGCCAACGCTCCAGCACCTGGTCACAGGTACCCTCTCAGGATGCGCTACAAGTCAGGTGAGCGTGGCCATTTCTGAATGCTACAGAAACCAGAGCAGCAGATAAGGCGCAAGTTGTGCACTAGGAGATACATTTAGAGCTACACAACAGCAAGAGAGCTTTCAAGAAGAAGAGGGGAATACATGGTAACCTTGAAAAATACAAGACAAGGCTGGTCGCCACTGGCTACTCGTAGCATGAGGGCATGGATGACGCGAAAGTGCTTGTCCCTCTTGCAAAGTTTGCCTCCATACGCATGCTCCTCTCTTATGTAGCACCTGAGGACTTTGAGCTTCACCACATGAATGTTAAGACGACATTCTTGAATGGTGACTTGGAAAAGAAAATCTACATGGAGCAGCCAAAGGAATTCATCATGGATGGCCAAGAAAACCTGGTTTGTAAGCTGTAGAAGTCGTTGTAATGTCTCGAGCAAGCGTAACGTACTTAGAACCAGAATTCAGATGCGGCATAGCAGTACCTGGGGTTTGAGTGCAGCGAGTGTGACTAGAGCGTCTATCGATGGTAGTTTGGTGATGAGGTACTCATCATCATTGTCAAGTGGATGATATGCTCATCCTTTCCAACATGTCTACACTACAAGAGTTCAAGGAGGCTATGCATGAGTACTTCCAGATGTCTGATATTGGGGAGGTGTCATACTTCCTCAACATCCAAATCATGCATGATTGGAAATCACGCTCTCTTGCTGCAACGGAGTCGTTATATCAAAGATGTCTTGCAGCATTTCAGCATGGCAGAGGCCAAACCCATCTATACGTTGCTGGAGATGCAACAGTACCTCGTGAGCTGTAGAGAAGAAGCAGATGTAGCTGAGCGGCAGCAGTACCACAGCGCCGTTTGGAGTCTCATGTTCATGATAGTGGCAGCTTGGGCAGACCTTGCACAACCTATGGGCATTGTGAGCCAACACATGGATAATCCCGGACCTGAGAATCAAAAGGCAGTGAAGTGGATTTTTCCCTACCTTGCTGGAACCATCAACATCGGCATCATCTTCAGCAGGAAGAACAACCGCATCATCGATAACACAGACGCACACTGGGCTACAAACCCTGAGGACCACAAGTCCATCTCATGAATAGCGGGGCCATGAGTTGGTGTACCAAGCGGTAGGTGGCCGTGGCTACCTCAAGCACAAAACTCAGTACGTCTCTCTCAGCTTTGTAGCAAAGGAAGCAGTTTGGCTTCAGCATCTCATGGTAAAGATGAGTGGGAGTGCAGTAGTTCCAATTCCCATGCACTTCGACAACCAAAAGACAATCTTACTTGCCAAGAATCCCAAACACTTTGCTCGCACCAATTACATCAACATCACCTATCACTTCATTAGACACATGGTGGAGGAAGGTGCTATCAAGCAGGAGTTTACTCCAACCCACAAGCAGGTCGCTGACTTCTACACCAAGTGAGTGACCCGTGAGAAGCAGCAGTTCTGCATAAATGCATGTGGACTCAGCCTACTCTGACCGCGGCAATGTGGAAAATTCAGTTTTAGGTCCACATGAGCAAGTTTCAGGAAAGTACCAAATGACTACTCCGATCGTCAATCGGACTTCACCAATAGAAAGAGTTGTCAAATTGTCTACGGTCCAAGTTTGAGGCCGATCCAATAGTCCGATTGGGAGATATAAATGTTCGAGTTTTCCGGGGTCATGGACCCCCGATGTCTGCGTGACCATAGGTGACGACTCGATGCCTTAGCCTGAGAAAAGGAAAAGGCAAGAGGTCTAGGGTGAAGACCTGATGGGAGAAATATCCAACAAGGTCCTAGATTCTTGGGTTGCCTTGTCAGAAACCGCTAACTGGGATTAAAGTACATCTCCTTGCTTCTTAGGTGAGTTGAGATCCTTGTGTGCTAGCCATGGACACATGGGGATTCTCCATGGGATTTTGGGTTATATGACCACTGGGAGTGAGCCATGAGAGCATTCTCTAGCTCTCTAGGTCGTGTATGAGTAGTGAGCCTGATTGCTATGCTGATTTCCTCTCTTGTGTGAGATTATGGACACTAGTGTGTGAGCTTTAGCCTCCATGGCTAACTTGTGTGGCTTCTAAGAGGGCTGACTTGTCCAAGCTCTAGCTCCATATGTACTCCATCATTTGAGTAATTCAATAACCATTCTTCATCACAAGTGATGCCCTTTCAGTACTACATATTGCTCCAAGGCTCCGTGTATCCTTCTGTTCCAATACTATTAATGTTTCTTTTGTCTTTACCTCTTGTAGTCAACTCTGTGAGGAATGTCAAATGTGTGAACTGTAATGAATGATAGGCAACATAGGTTTTCATAGTCCTAGAACCAGCCTCTAGCCTAGGCGCGTAATGACTCCTTTGATGAGCCACTTTGGGGTCAATCTGAATTGCATCATCCCTCCTATCTTCATGGCACTCTCTGTGACTGCCAAGTGGTGCCAGCCATCAGGATGGACTTTGGAATCATCTAAGAAGTCTATTAGAACGTTCTTGTTATCTTTTTGGTTACAAAGAAAATTAGTATCTGGGTTTGGATTTCCAATGACAACTTGCTGCAAAGACTAACTTGGAACGTCTAGTCTACAAGGAGTTGTCCTCGGTAGTATTTCCTAGCTATACGATCCAGTTCAGACTGAGGAAACTTGCTCCAAAGGAGCACTGCATGCCTTGTCTATCTAGACCAGAATTAAAGGACTTAGTCAAAGGGAGCAATGCATGCATAGTCCGTCCTGTGCCTTTCAAAATGTCAGTTATGGTTAGGGGACATATCAGGTAAACACATATCATGTCAACACCTTGCCTAAGGCAGTTTAGCCAAAAACCCCACAAGTAAGAGGCCTTTGGCTTCTTCCTAGACCAAGTCTCTTGTGACGTCTTCAACTGCTCTTTTTCTTGTGTCTTGCTACATCTTCCAAGCACAACTGCCGGACATAGGTTCACAAGGTAGCAAGTAGTTATTGCACCTTTAGCCCAAAAGCGAGGTGGGAGTTTGGTATCAATAGCATGTTTTGTGTCATTACGAGGATAGTGTAGTTCATCTGCTCGACAATGCTATTTCTCTAGAGGGTGTAAGGTATTGTGGTTTGGTAGTTGGTGCCGTATGGGGTAAACCAGCCTTTGGACACTTCATACTCACTACCATTGCCTGTGCACACTTCCTTGATCTCTTGCTCTTTTGTCGCTCTAGTAAGGCGACAAACTCTTGCACCTTCTCCTTGACCTCTCCCGTTGTCTTGAGGAATTAGATCCACATCTTACTATTGTGGTCATCAATAAAGGTTAAGAAGTACTTGTTGCCGCCGTTTCAACACTTACGGAATGGTCTGTACACGTCAAAGTGAACCAAGTCCAATATTGGTCTCAAATGTTGTTCTTTACGCTCACAAGGATTTCTCTTTACCTTGCATTTGAGGCATCTATCACGCAACTGCTTCCACATTCCCTCATCCTTGGCCTTGCATCCCTGTGTCGACTGGCCTGTGGCAACTAACTAGAAAACAATGCTGACACAATGGCACTTGCCGCCAGCTCCTGGTATTATAACTAAGAGGAGATATTACCCTCAGAATCACGGTTCCACTCTAATCAGTTCATAGGAATCACTTCCTTGCATTGTATCCTTAGCACTAGAGTCCATAATCTCACACAAGGGAGGAAATCAGAACCTGGCTCTGATACCAAATGTGGCAAAACCTGAACCAGAGCCAGGTTCTGATACCAAATGTGGCAGAACCTGAACCAGAACCAGAACCTGAACCAGAACCTGAACCAGAGCCAATTTGGTATCAGAGCCTGGTTCTGCCACTTTCAGTCGGCACAGGCCGTCACTTTGAGAGTGACGGGTTGGGGTGAAATCTTCACCAGATTTGACCATCGACCACAGGATCTTCAAGTTCAAGAGAGAAGCTTTCAAACGAGCCCAAGATCAAGAAGATCCAACAATTGGATTGAGAGTTATGTTCAAAACGAGGTCGGCCACGGCTACACTCTTCTCTTTGAGTAAGACTGTCGCCTTCTGATGACCATAACTCTCTTGTTTCTTTGTCAAATTTAAAACGTGGCACATGTGAATTGTAGTATTTTTCCTAAGCTTTCCATTGATGCAAAATCATTTGCATTCCATTGATTCGTTTGGGAGAAATGCCGTTTACAAGCTGGCTGGTCTGAGTTGGAGTAGGAGCAGAAGCATACCCTGTTTTCAAGAGGGCATATATTTCAAAAATTCCTGTTGATGACCCTGTTTTATGGGTCGATCTGAAAGGTTTTGAGCTGAATTTTCCAGTAGTGGGCTCTATTTATCCAAATTCCTAGTCTGCTGGAATCTATAGTCCATTTTCTGTCAGACAGATTTCTGGCAGAAGCAACAGCAGAAGCATGGGTAGCGCTGCCATCCAAGGGCAGCGCTGAGCATCACCAAGGCTCGAAATGGCAGCAGCTAGCGTTATAACAGCAGCCCAGCCTTTGGAGAGGCTGGAGGGACGCGCCAACTTCACGTTTTGGAAGATCCGTACCCGCCTCCTTTTGGAGGAGAGGGGCTTGTGGGAGGTGGTGAGCGGCGAGGAGCCGGCTCCAATTTCATAGGCAAAAGGCATCACCGCAGCGCAAGTGGTGGCGGGGAAGACGCTGCAAAAGGGTGCATCTGATGCAAGTTCTTCTGCAGCTATACCAGTGGCATATGAGGAATGGAAGAAGAAGGACAGGCAGGCCTTCAAGTTGCTTGTCAACACCACCTCCAACCCGCATCTTCAGTACGTGAGTGACAAGGCTACTGCAAAGGAGGGGTGGGACACGTTGTGCAAGAAGCATGAGAGCAAGGATCTTGCATTCCTCATGTTTTTGGAGGAAAAGATGATGGCGCTAAAAATGCAGGATAGTGAAGGGATGGAGGCGTATCTAGACAGGGAAAAGGAGCTGGCGAAGCAGCTGAGAGCGGCCGGCAACCTTGTGGAAGAGACTCGCTTCATCCTCCTCTTGCTGAGGGGACTCCTCACCAGCTACGACACGGTGCGAGAGACGTTGGAGTGCCAGCCAACTCTCGACCTCGACTTCATCTGCACACGCCTAGTGTAGGTGGAATTGCGTCGCAATGCAGGAAAACGCAATGGCGGCGGCAGTAGTGAAGCAGCTTTTGTGGCCATGAGCTCACGCAATCACCAGCAGCAACAGCAGTCTAGGCAGCAGAAAGGCAGAAAGAAAGGCAAATGTCACTACTACCAGAAAGAGGGACACTACAAAAAGGAGTATTTCAAGCTCAAGAGGGACCAAAAGGAGCAGCAACAGTAGCAGTCATCGTAGCAGCGTCAGCAGCAGCAACAGCAGCAGCAAAACCAGGCTGGTGTGCGCCACTTTGGCAACATGAATGTGGCCAAGGAGGTGCGCGACCGTCTCTTCATGGCAAAGTCTGACATGTCGCAGGTAGAGAAGGCGGATCTCGCATGGTATAAGGACTTATGATGTACCAAGAGCCTCACACATCACAAGGAGTGGTTTACACAGCTGCTGTCCATCCCTCATCGTCCTATCGTTATGGGTGATGATCGGGTGGTGTATGCTGAGGGGATTGGGATTGTGGAGATGTGGTTGGAGACCCCACGTGGCATTGAAGTGGGAGTGTTCCATGGCGTGTTGTATGTACCTGATGCTGCATTCAACCTCCTCTTAGTCTCCTCTCTTATAAACACAGGACTGCACATCGGCTTCGATGATGACTATGGCTACATCCTCAACAAGGATACAGGAGAGGAGTTGGCCAGGTTGGTGAAGGAGGGCGACATGTACCGCCTGCTTGGGGCGACCAAGATCCTGCGTGAGCAGAGTCTTGCAGCAGTGGTGTAGGCGACAGATGGCAAGATCTGGCATGCGCGCTACGGCCACATCGGCATGTGCGCCTTGCAGCAGCTTCAAGCGAAGCAGATGGTGCGTGACCTGCCTACCATCTCTAACTTTGAGCAGTAGTTATGCATCGGCTATTTGGAGGAGAAGCAGCACTGTGAGGCGTTCTCTAGAGCAGGGGAGCGTGCAAAGGAGGTGTTGGAGCTGGTCCACACGGACTTGTGCGGACCAATGCAGATCCAGAGCTTTGGAGGCTCTAGATATTTCCTGACCTTCATTGATGATTTCAGCCGTTACACTGCTGTGTACTTCCTTCCTTCCAAGGACCAATGCTTTGACAGATTCCAGGAGTTCAAGGCCATGGTGGAGAACCAGACAGGCAAGAAGATCAAGGCGTTGCGCATCGACCGCGGTGGAGAGTACGTGAGGAAGGAATTCCAGGACTACCTCGCAATAGCTGGCATCAAGGCAAAGCGTACCACGCTGTACTAGCCGTAGCAGAACGGTGTAATAGAACGCGCCAACCATACCATTCTGGATTTGGCGCGCTCCATGCTACACGCGGCTCGGCTTACCTACGACTTCTGGGCTGAAGCCGTGAGCACTGCGGTTTACATCAAGAACCGCAATCCAACTAAGGCGCTGGAGTAGATGACGCCGTACAAGGCGTGGTCTGGCAAGAAACCGAGCGTGGGTGATCTCCGAGCATTTGGGAGCCTGGTGCACATGCACGTGCCCAAGGAGAAGCGGCAGAAATGGGACGTGAAGAGCGCGCAGATGTTGATGATTGGCTACGACGTGGCAAGCAAGGCGTATCGCCTCTACGAGAGGGATACAGGCCACATCATCATCTCCAGGGATGTCGTGTTCAACGAGAGCAACGTTATCGGTACCAATATTGTCTGTGAAGAGGCAGTAGAACCAGCAGCTGACAAGACAGTGGGAGCAAAAATCCTTCCTGACCCAGTCTCTCCCGATCCTTCCTCTACTGTGACAGTGGGAGAATCACTCTACTCCCCCATGTCTGATGTAGCAGATACAACAGGCTCATCGGCAGAAACAGAGGAGGGAGATGGAGCACCACCAGCAGCAACAGTTGTGCGAGCAGCACCGCGCCAGCCGCCCGCTAACGCTCCAGCACCAGGTCGCAGGTACCCTCTTAGAGTGCGTTACAAGCCTGGTGAGCGCGGCAATTTCTGGATGCTATAGAAACCAGAACAGATGAATGTCGTAGTTGCAGCAGATTTAGATGAGCCAACGTCATACAAGGAGGCCATGGCTGCACCGAATGCAGAAGATTGGGCGCAAGCCGTGTAGTAGGAGATACAGTTACAGCTGGACAACGGCACGTGGGAGCTGACTGAGCGTCCACGTGGACGTAAGGTGATCAAGTGCAAGTGGGTATTCAAGAGGAAGCGGGGAGCAGATGGTAACCTGGAAAAGTAAAGGGCGAGGCTGGTCGCCAAGGGCTACTCACAGCAAGAGGGCATCGACTATTTAGAAACGTTTGCCCCTGTTGCAGAGTTTGCCTCTGTACGCACGCTCCTCTCTTATGCAGCAGCCGAGGACTTCGAGGTTCACCACAAGGATGTCAAGACGGCATTCTTGAATGGTGACTTGGAGGAGGAGATCTACATAGAGCAACCAGAGGGATTCGTCATGAATGGCCAGGAGCACCTGGTTTGCAAGCTACAGAAGTCGCTGTACGGCCTCAAGCAAGCGTCGCGTGCTTGGAACCAGAAGTTGGATGCGACGTTGCAGTGCATGGGGTTTGAGCGCAGCGAGTGTGACTACAGCGTGTATTGCTAGCAGCATGAGCATGAGATCCTCATCATCATTGTCTATGTGGATGACATTCTCCTATTTTCCAACAGCATGTCTGCACTACAGGAGTTGAAGGAGGCCATGCAGGAGCGTTTCCAGATGTCTGATCTCGGGGAGGCCTCATACTTCCTCGGCATCCACATCACGCGTGACCGAAAATCACGCTCTCTCTTGCTACAACAGAGTCGCTACATTGAGGACATCTTGCAGCGGTTTAGCATGGCAGATGCCAAACCCATCAGCACGCCGCTGGAGACGCGGTAGTACCTTGTGAGCTTCATTAGAGAAGCAGGTGCAGCTGAACGGCAGAAGTACCAAAGCGCCGTCGGGAGCCTCATGTACCTGATGGTAGCAACCAGGCCGGACCTCGCACAGGCTGTGAGCGATGTGAGTCAGCACATGGCAAACCCCGGACCTGAGCACCAGAAGGCACTGAAGCGGATCTTCCGCTACCTTGCTGGAACCATCATTGTCGGCATCACCTACAACGGCAACCACAACAACATCATCGGCTACACTGACGCATATTGGGCTTCAAACCCTGAGGACCGTGATTCCATCTCTGGACATGTGTTCCTTATGAATGGTGGGGCCATCAACTAGTGCAGCAAGCAACAGTTGGTCGTGGCCACCTCGAGCACAGAAGCTGAGTACGTCTCTCTCAGCTTTAGAGCCAAGGAAGCAGTTTGGCTCCAGCGTCTCATGGTAGAGATGAGTGGGAGTGCATAAGTTCCAGTTCTTGTGCGCGTCGACAACCAGAGCGCAATCGCACTCGCCAAGAATCCTGAGCACCATTCACGCACCAAGCACATTGACATTGCGTATCATTTCATCAGGCACATGGTGCAGGAGGGTGCTATCAAGCTGGAGTTTACTCTAACCAGCAAGGAGGTCACTAATTTCTGCACCAAGCCAGTAACCCGTGAGAAGCAGAAGTTCTGCATGAAGGCATGGGGACTTAGCCAACTCTGACTGCGGCAAAGTGGGAGATTGTTTGGAAAGGAGCCATCCGGCCCAGTTTCAAGTCCACAAGAGCAAGTTCCAGGAAAGTACCAGATGCCTACTCTGATTGTCAATCTGATTTTTCATTGGAAAGATCAGGTTGCAAAATGTCAACGGTCCAAGTTTGAGGCCAATCCAACGGTCGGATTGGGAGATATGAATTTTCGTAGTTTCTGGGATCATCGACCGCCGATATCCGGGTGACCATGGGCGATGGCTCCATGCCTTAGCCTGAGAAAAGAAAAAGGCAAGAGGTCTAGGGTCAAGACCTGATGGGAGAAATATCCAAAAAGGTCCTTGGTCTTAGGATTGCCTTGTCAGAGTGTACTGACTAGGAAAAAGGTACCTTTCCTTACTTTTTAGGTGAGGTGAGATCCTTGTGTGCTAGCCATGGACACATGGCGATTCTCCATGNGACCTGATGGGAGAAATATCCAAAAAGGTCCTTGGTCTTAGGATGGCCTTCTAAGAGTGTGCTGACTAGGAGAAAGGTATCTCTCTTTACCTTTTAGATGAGGTGAGATCCTTGTGTGCTAGCCATGGACACATGGCGATTCTCCATGAGATTGTGGGTTATGTGACCACTAGGAGTGTGCCATGAGAGCATTTTCTAGCTCTCTAGGTTGTGTGTGAGTAGTCAGCCTGATTGCTAGGCTGATTTCCTCCCTTGTGTGAGATTATGGACTATAGTGTGTGAGCCTTAGCCTCCATGGCTAAGAGGTGTGGCTTGTGAGAGGGCTGACTTGCACAATCTCTAGCTCTATATGTACTCCATCATTTTGAGTGATTCAAAAAACCATTCTTCAGCACAAGTGATGCCCTTTCAGTCCCACATGCTCGCTCCTCCAAGGCTCCCTCTCTCCTCCAGATCCAACACCTCCTTGCTAACATGGCGCTCCCTGTGAGTGCCAAGTGGCACCAGCCACCAAGAAGGACCTTGGAATGTTCTAACATGTGTTTTAGAGCCTTGTTGTCCCCCTTGAGGTCGCAAAGGAGATTAGTCATTTGGTTGGGATTTGACCCAGTGACCTTTCACTCCAAAGACTAATTGTCGAACGTCTAAGCCACAAGGAGTAGTCCTAGGTAATGTTTTCTAGCTATACTATCCCGTTTAGACCAAGGGGACTTACTCCAAAGAAGTAGTGCATGCCTTGTCTACCAAGACCAAACTTAGGGGACTTACTCCAAGGGAGCAGTGCATGCCTAGTCCGGCTTGTGGCTTTTGTAAATGTCACCTATGGACAAGGGGCATATCTGGTCAATAAACGCCCCTTTACACCTCAGTCCATTGACTTTGAGATATCTCCTCTCTACAGCTATCTTGGCCTTAATCTGCGTCGATTGCATTGACTATACGGATGCCTCTGGTGTATAGAATGCCATTTACTTTAAAGTGCCTTGGTCATGCAATCTGCGAGCATCTTCTTGGTCTCCACATATTCCTCGCCCATAATCTCCTTTGCAACCAGGTCGCATGAGTCGTGATATCTCATGTTGATGTGCTTGGTCCGCTACAAGATGATATCATCCTGTGCCATTTTCATGACACTCTTGTTGTCGATGCAGACTTTTATTGTTTCCGTCTGTGGCACCTTCATCTGAATAAGCAAACTGTGTAGCCACTATGTCTCATAGCATGTTTCTGACAAAGTGATGTACTTTGCCTCATCTATAAAAAGGGAGGCATAGGATTGTTTTCTACTTACCCAAGAGACTAGACTACCGTTCAAGAGGTAGACAAAGCCGAAGGTGGACTTTGTGTCATCAAATTTTCCTCCACTATCGGCGTCAGTGTAGTACACCAGTCGTAGCAAGTCAGATCCCTCTTGGCATCCAAACTGGAGTCCCATATGTTGTTTCCTCTTTAGATAGCGACTGATGTGCTTGAGTGCTTGCCTGGCCTTGGATTGGCCACAAACCTGCTTACTTATTCTACAACTTAGCAAATATGAGGGTGTGTTTCTACCATGGCATACATGAGGCTACCATCGATAGAATGGTATAGAATGTTCTCAATCTCACGTTGTTTTTCCTCTGTGCTTGGGCTCATGATGGTGGAAAGCTTGATTTTTGTTGTCGTGAGTGTGCTGATGGGCTTCCAGTCCATGTTGTCGCACTTAAGGACCTCCATGATGTACTTTGTCTGGTTCAGCTTGATGGTTCCTGCTGCTCAATTACGATGGACGGATTTTCCAAGGTAGAACTTGAGCAGGCCCATGTTTGTCATCTCGAACGTGTTGTTCAGATCTCCTTTTAGCTTGTTCAACAGCTCAATCGATGACAAGGAGATGATCAGGTCATCCACATATAGTGCAACTAGCATCAAGCCTAGCTCATCCTCCTGCGCATGGACACTAGGGTCATTCATGTAGCGCGTGAAGGTGAGCCCGGCCATGAAGCCGTCCATCTCCTTGTACTACATCCTTGGGGCCTATTTGAGCTCGTAGAATGATTTGAGCAGTTTGCAAACCTTGTCCTCTAGAGTTTTGACTCCCTCAAGAACTTCCATCAACACTTCTTTGTCTAGCTTCTCGTAGAGGAAAGTTGTCTTGATGTCTATCTAGTGGACCTCCTGATCTTTTGCAGCAGCAATGTCCAACATGGATCTTATGGGGACAAAGTTGACAACATGTGCGAAGATCTCCTCGTACTCTAAGCCTACATGCTGGAAAACCCTCTTTTCCACAACTCTTGCCTTTTACTTGTAAACAGTACCATCTTGCTTCAACTTCTTATGGAGTACCTACTTTGACCCCACCACGTGCGCAGTTGGGAGCCTGTCCACCAGAACCCATGTTCTGCTCTCTTCAATGGATGCAAGTTTGCTATCCACTGTCTCTTTCCACTTGGCCGTATGTTCCATGTTCATAGCCTCCGCTACACTCAAAGGCTTTCCCTAAGCTGAGCATGACCAACTGACTCAAGTCTATTCCGCACTCTCAGCATTGTATTTTGGCGGAGGTTTTTTCTGGCGTGTACTACTCCGGAATGTTGCTTGTGGTACTTCAAGGCTTATTTGCTTATGTGGCTCCTGCGCTACCACTGATCCGTTGTTTGAGGAAGAGCCACCGGCCTCAGAGTTTGACTCAGAGGCCTCAAACGACTCAAACTCAATGTCAGAGTCCGTCGTTGTGTCAGCCAACACAGCCACTCTCCCTATAGTACCATCCTTCACTGGCACCATCTGCCTATTCTCATGTGCCTAATCACCTGACTCAAGCAACACAATCTACCCTCCTGATTTAGGAGCATGGATGGGATCAGGCGACTCTCCCTTGTTGACCGTCATTTCACCAAACTGGACATCTCAGCTCTGGATGAGCTTTCTTACCGCTTGGTCACACGGCTTGTACGCCTTCTGTGCAGTGTCGTATCCAACCATTGCACACTTGCAAGTGCGTATATCCAGCTTGCCATTTCTTTCTCCTGCTTGGACCTTTACCCAGGCTGTACAGCCAAATACCCTAAAGTGTGAGGCATCTAGCTTTTTCCTTCACCAAGCGTCCCAAGGTTTCCTAAATTGCTTATCTTGGTGCTTCTTGTAAGACCTGGATGAGAGAGGGATCCTTGGAGCAGCGAGCATGTGGGAATGAGAGGACATCAGTTGTACTGAAGATTGTTTGTTAAATCACTCAAATGATGGAGTACATACAAAGCTAAACTTACGCAAGTAAGTCCTCTCACAAGCCACACCACTTAGCCCTGGAGGCTCAGGCACACACACAAGAGTCTTCAATATTGCATAAGGGAGGAAATCATCCTAGCAATCAGGCTGACCAGCCACAGAGAACCTAGAGGGCTAGAGAATTTTTGTGGCTCCTCCTAGTGGTCACGTAACCCACAATCCCATGGAGAATTGCAATGTGTCCCTGGCTAGCACACAAGGATCTCGCCTCTCCTGAAAAAAAGGGTTCTTTTATCCCAGTGAGCACACTTTGACAAGGCAATCCTAAGACCAAGGACCTTTTTGGTTATTTCTCCCATAAGGTCTTGAGCCTACTCCTCATGCCTTTTTCTTTTCTCATGCTAAAGCATGGATCCATCACCCATGGTCACCCAGACATTGGCGGTCCATGATCCTGGAAACATTGAGAATTCATACCTCCCAATCCGACCGTTGTATCGGCCTGAAACTTGGAAGGTAGACAAATTGCAAACTCATCTTTCAAATGGTGACATAGGGCCAGATGACCCTATGTCCAACAATCTCCCACTTTGCAAAAGTCAGAGTGGGCTAAGTCCACATGCTTTCATGCAAGACTCCTGTTTTCATATACGAGCGGCCTGCTTGCTGGTTCGAGTGAACTCCATCTTGATAGCACCCTCTTACATCGTGTGTCTAATGAAGTGATAGGCGATGTCGATGTCTTTGAAGCGAGCATGGTGCTCGGGGGTTATTGCGAGTGCGATTGCGCTCTGGTCAACGACGCGCATAGGAACTTGAAGTGCCACACTCCTACTCATCTTCGTCATGAGACGTTGAAGCCAAACTACTTCTTTGGCTCCAAAGCTGGGAGAGACGTACTCAGTTTTCGTACTTGAGTTGGCCACGACCACCCGCCGCTTGGTGCTCGACTTGATTATCCCGTCATTCATGAGGAACACATGTCCACGGATGGACTTGCAGTCTACAGGGTTTGAAGCCCAATCTGCGTTTGTGTAGCCAAAGATGCTATTTTTGTTGCCATCGTAGGTGATGCCGACGTTGATAGTTTTGGCAAGGTAGCAAAAGATCCATTTCAAAGTCTTATGGTGCTCAAGTACAAGATTAGACACAACACTCACAGCGTATGCAAGATATGACCTGGTTGCCACCATCAGGTACATGAGACTGCTGACATTACTCTGGTTCTTTTGCTGCTCAGCTTCATCTGCTTCTCTACTGAAGCTCACGAGGTACTGTCCTATCTCCAACGCTGTGCCGACGGGTTTGGCATTTAACATACCAAACCGCTACAAGACTTCCTTGATGTAGCAACTCTACAGCAGCAAGAGGGATTGATTTGCGGTCACGAGTGATCTGAATGCCGAGGAAGTATGATACCTCCCCGAGATCAGACATCTAGAAGTGCTCCTTCATGGCCTCCTTGAACTCTTGTACTACAGACATGCTAGAAAGGAGGATCATGTAGTTGACATGAGGATCTCATGCCCATGGTGCTAGTGATAAACACTATGATAACACTTGCTGCGCTCGAACCCCTTGTATTGTAGCGCCGCATGCAACACCTAGATCCAAGTACGCGACGCTTCTTTAAGGCCATAAAACAACTTGTGCAACTTGCAAAACCAGGTACTCGTGGCCATCCACGACGAATCCCCTCGGTTGCTCCATGTAGATATCTTTGATCAAGTCACTACTCAACAATACCGTCTTGACATCCATGTGGTGAGCCTCGAAGTCCTCAGCTGCTGCATATAAGAGGAGCGTGCCATAGAGGGAAACTTTGCAATAAGAGAAAAGGTTTGTGTGTAGTCAATGCCCTCCTGTTGCGAGTAGCCCTTGGCGACCAACCTTGCCTTCTACTTTTGCAGGTTGCCATCTGCTCCCTGTTTACCTGATATGCTCGTTGTCCATGGTTGATATTTGGACACGCACAGGACGGACTAGGCATGCACTCCTCCCTTGGAGTAAGTTCCCTAAGTCTGGTCCAGGTAGACAAGGCATGCACTGCTCCTTTGGAGCAAGTCCCCTTGGTCTAACCAGGATAGTATAGCCAGCAAACACTACATAGGACAACTCCTTGTGGCTTAGACGTTCCAAAGTTTGTCTCTAGAGTGGGAGGTCACTGGGTCAAATCCCATCCCGGTGATAAATTCTCTCTGTGACCAATAGGGGGACAGGAGGGTTCTCAGAGAAATCTTAGAACATTCCAAGGTCCTTCCTGGTGGCTGGTGCTGCTTGGCGGTCACAGGGACTGCTATGTAGGCAAGGAAGATGACGCAATCCTGATTGTCCCGAAAAGAGGCTCATCGGAGGAGCCACTACGTGCCTAGGCTAGAGGCTCGCTCTAGGACTATAAGAACCTGTCTGTTGCCTGTCATTGAGTACAGTTCTTACCTTTGAGACTCCTAAGAGAGTTGTTGACCAGAGGCAGTCACTAAAGAAACATTGGTTGATCTAAGCCCCAAGAGTTTGCTCCTCGTGCGAAAGTGCCCAGGTATTAAGGACACAGTGCAAGGAAGTGATTCCCATGAACTGCTCAGTGTGGAACCTGGACTCTTAGGGTGATATCATCTCTTGGTTGCAAAACCAAGAGCGATCGACGGGAACCATTGTGTTGGAACCCGTTTTTTAGACCGTCACCTCAAGCAGTTTGAATAAGGGTTATGGTCCCACACTGACTAGTCGTAAGACAAGCTTTTGCGCACTCTCTTGCCCTCTCTGTCTTGCAGCGCGCATCAGCTCCATCAGCTCCATCAGCTCCATCTGCTCCATCAGCTCCAACAGCGGGTGCTGGCACTTAGCAAACAGGGGCCAAAGATAAGCTATGCCCTTGGAAGTAGGACCCTTGGGCCCTAAACAGGATAAGCCCTGCCCTTGGAGGCACGACTTTGGTTCGCTAGTGTTCGTTCTTCTCTATTTGCAAGTGACCAACGGCTAAGGGGTAAGCGATAGATCTGCACATTCTAAACTGGTAGCAGACAACAGCCTACATCAGCGTTCATCGGCCTCAACAAAGCAGATAAGCAGAGAAGTAGAGAAACCGTATGACGACACCCGTGACGCTCACTCTTGAGCAGGTCAACGGTGGGATGTCCAAGTTCATAGGGTTTGGGTTTCCCTTGTGGAAATGGCAATTTGAAATTATCATGAGGGTGCATGGCTACTTGAAGATGTTCCTTAGAGAAGAGTTTGAACCTCCTAAAACAGATCCTAGATATGAAACGTGGAGTGTCAAAAATGTCATGACGCTTGCGATTCTTGTGACATCAATGCATGAGTCACATCATGTCCACCTCCAAGGTATCATGTATGCATCAAAGGCTTATAAGAAGCTTGCACGTGTACACCAATCAACCGATCTTGTAAATTGCCTCTTTGTCCTTCAAAAGCTGATTTCGATGAGGGTGAGCAAGGGAAAGTCGATTCCATACTTCCTGTTGCAGTTTGAAGGACTGATGTAGCAAGTGACCCAAATGAACTAGGAAATCTACACCAACATGCAAGCCATGATCCTCCTCATGGCGCTACTTGAAAGCTGGGGTCCTCTGATCACCGTCTTTGGCGGTTGGATGGAGGACGATTTGACATATGAGGTAATGTCCGAGTACGTGCGCAACGAGGCCATGCGTCGCAACGGTAGTGAGGCTAACATTTCTACATATGCTACACAGTACGGTGGTCGTTGCAACAATTCCTCTTTTGGTCAGAGCAGTAGTCGAGGCGGTGGCGGTGGAGGAAAAGGAAATGGTGGCGATGGAAAGAGTTCAAATCGTCCTGGAATGTGCCATAACTGTGGCAAGCCTGAGCATTGGGCACGTGAATGCATGGCTCCCAAGAAGGAAGACGGAGACCATGGTGGTAGATATGAGGGTAAAGGAAAGGGTAAGGAGTTGCCAAACATGATGGCTGAGAGCGTGCCGACAACCAAGGGAGTGGAATTGCTCAAGCGTGGAGCCTACGGGCTCGACTCTGGCATGAACCATCACTCTTCAAGGGAGAAGGATGGGTTCATTTCCATTGGGGACACTGAACGTCACTTCAGGAGTGCCAATGGCAGCCTTGTCCATGCGCAAGGCGAGGGAGATAAGATGATCAGCATGAACGTGAACGTTGCTGAAAAATATTTGAAGGTAGAGACATTGTTTACATGCCGTCTTTTGCGGAAAACTTCTTGTCAGTGTCCAAAATCACGAACCACGACTTGATGGTCGTCTTCACGGAGGAAGAGGCCGTGATTGTCAAGAACAAGGACATCAAGATCTCCTATCCCAAGGATAGTCTTGTTGCAAAGGTCCCAAGAGTTGATGGGTTCTACGTGCTGGAGACCAAACCCCTTGAGAGTACAAATGAGGGATATGTGGCGGTTGAAGAGCCCAAATCTCCAAAGCCTGATGTTGCACCACAAGCCGTCACCATGGCGGAAAACTCCACCAAGAGAGATGCTAAGCTCCGGCACAGGCGGCCGAAAGCACATTGCAAGCTATGCAGTAGCAAGAAGTGGTTCATGTGATGGAGGGATGCAAGGCCAAGGATGAGGGAAACTGCAAAAGCTGTGTAAACAATGCCTCCAAGGCAAGGCAGAAAGAAAGCCCTGTGAGCGTAATGGACAACGTGCAGAAGCAATCTCGGACCTGATTCACTCTCATGTGTGCGGACCATTCCGTACCCCTTTAAACGGCGCCAAGAAGTATTTCTTGACCTTCATCGATAACCACATTCGCAAGATGTGGATCTACTTCCTCAAGAAAATGGGAGAGGTCATGGAGAAGCTGCAATACTTTGTCACGATGGTAGAGCGCTAGACAAGCAAGAAGGTCAAGGCACTGCGTACAGACAACGGTGGTGAGTACAATGCGTGCAAAGGCTGGTTGAGCCAACACGGCATCAACCACCAGACCACCACGCCTTATACCCCCGAGAGCAATGGCGTTCCCAAGCAGATGAACCAGACTATCCTCGGCATGACACAATATATGCTCTTCGATGCCAAACTCCCACTTCCCTTCCGGGCTGAAGCTGCAAGAACTGCTTGCTACCTTGAGAATCTCACTCCGGCAGCCGCTCTTGGAGGACGTGGTAAGAAGCAACAAGAGAAGCAGCTAAGAATGCCACATGAGGCTTGGTCAGGGAAGAAGCCAGATGCCTCACGCTGGAGGGTCTTCAACTGTATTGCCTCGGCAAAGGTCGAAGCAGGAGAAGGAAGTGGCAAGCTGGATGCATGCACTCGTAAGTGTGTAATGGTTTGATACGACACTACACATAAGGCGTACATGTTGTGGGACCAAGCGGATGGAAAGCTCATCAGGAGCCGAGATGTTGAGTTTGATGAAAGGACGCTTGGGAAGGGATAATTGTTGGACTCTATCCATACCTCCAAATCAGGAGAGTGGGTTCTGTTGCTCATGTCTTGTGATCAGGTATCGAAAAACTGGCAGATGGTGCCTGTAACGGATGATGCTGTAGGGAGAGTGGCTGTGCAGGCTGACATAGCCACAGACTCTGACACTCAGTCTGAGTCGTCCGAGGCCTTTGAGTCAAATTCTGAGGCTGCTCACTCTTCCTCGAAGAACGGATCACTGGCAGCGCATGAGCAACAGAAACAACTAAGCCTCAAAGCACCATCAGCAACACTCCAGCGTAGTACGCACCAAAAGAAACCCCCGCCCAAGAACGATGCTGAGAGTGAGGAATGGACTGTACTCAACTGGTCATGCTTGGCTCATGGAGAGCCTGTGACCGTGACGGAGGCTATGAATATGCCAAATGCGGCCAAGTGGAAGGAGGCAGTGGATAGAAAAATCACATCCATTGAAGAGAACGCAACATGGGTTATGGTGGACAGGCCCCCAAATGCACACGTGGTGGGGTCAAAGTGGGTACTCTTGAGAACGTTCAAGCAATATGGTACTATCGACAAGTACAGGGCAAGAGTTGTGGCAAAGGAGTTTTCCCAACGTGGAGGCTCAGAGTACGATGAGACCTTCGCGCCTGTCGTCACCTTTGCTTTCATCAGATCCATCTTGGGCATTACTCCTGTAAAAGAACTGGAGGTCCACCAGATGGATGTCAATAGAACTTTCCTCTACGGAAAGCTAGATAAACAAGTGCTGATGGAAGTGCCCGAGGGTGTGAAAGCTCCGGAGGGTAAGGCTTGCAAACTGGTCAAAGCACTCTATGGGCTGAAATAGGCCCAAAGGATGTGGTACAAGGTGATGAACAGCTTCATGGTCGGGCTGACCTTCACGCACTGCCAGAATGACCCTAGTGTCTGTATGCCGGAGGATGAGCAAGGCTTGATGCTGGTTGCACTGTACGTGGATGACCAGATCATCTGCTTGTCATCCGTTGAGCTATTGAACAAGCTGAAGACAGGTCTCAGCAACAGGTTCAAGATGAAGGACATGGATCCGCTCGAGTTCTACCTTGGGATAGCCGTCTACCGCAATCGGGCATCAGTCACCATCGAGCTGAACCTGACCAAGTACATCATGGAGGTCCTCAGGGGCTACAACATGGAGGACTGCAAGCCCATGAGCACACCCATGACAACTATCATCAAGCTCTCCTGCTTTATGAGCCACAGCATGGAAGCAAAACGGCATGAGATGGAGAACATTCCCTACTAGCCTGCTGTTTCCAGCCTCATGTATGCCATGGTAGGAACACGCCCTCACATTTGCTATGCTGTGGGACACGTGAGCAGGTTTGTGGCCAATCCAAAGCCACAGCACTGGAAAGCAGTCAAGCACATCATGCGCTATCTATAGAAGACTTGACACATGGGACTCAAGTTTGGAGGCCAAGGAGGATCTGACCCGCTACGGCTGGTGTCCTACACAGATGCCGAGTGCAGAGGACGAATCAATGACAGAAAGTCCACCTCAGGCTCTGGGTGTCTTTCAAACGGTGGTGCAATCTCTTAGGCAAGCAGAAAGCAAGACTGTGTCTCCCTCTCTACCGCTGAGGCTGAGTACATCGCTCTATCAGAAGCATGGAAGGAGACACAATGGCTACGTAGTTTGCTTGCCGAGATGAAAGTGGCACAAATGGAGGCAACAGAGGTCCGCATTGACAACAAGAGCGCCATGAAAATGGCACAGGATGATGTCATCTCCCAGCGGAGCAAGCACATTGACATCAAGTACCACTACTCACGCGACACCCGTGGTTCTCCTACTATCACAATAGAGGAAGGATCAGGAGAGTCAGGGTCATGGAGAGTGTTTACTCCCACTGCTTTGTCAGTTGCTGGTTCTGCTACGTCTTTGCAGATGATGTTGGTGCCGATGACGCTCTCATTGAAAAAAACATCCCTCGAGATGATTAAGTGGCCTATATTCCTCTCATAAAGGCGATAGGCCTTACTTGCCACGGCATAGTCAATCATCAGCATTTGCATGCTCTTCATGTCCCACTTCAGTTGCTTCTCCTTCAGCAAATGCATGTGTGCCAATCTGCCAAACGCACGAAGATGACCCACGCTCGGCTTCTTGCCAAACTACGCCTTGGACGGCGTCATCTACTGTAACGCCTTAGTTGGACTACGCTTCTTGATGTAGACTGAAGTTCGAACAACTTCGGCCTAGAAGCCGTAGGTCAGCGGGGCGGCGTGGAGCATGGAGCGTGCCGAGTCAACGATGGTGCAGTTGGCGCGTTTTGCTATACCGTTTTGTTGCGGCAAGTATGACGCAATACGCTGCACCTTGATGCCAACTACTGCAAGCTAGTCTTGGAAGTGCTTGCATAAGTATTCTCCACCACGGTCGTTGCGTAGCACCTTGACCTTCTTGAACTTGCGTTTTGGTTCTACACCATTGTCTTGAACTCCTTGAACCTGTCAAAGTATTGGTCCTTGGAAGCAAGGAAGTACACACCACTATAACGGCTGAAATCATCAATAAAAGTTAGGAAATATCGAGAGCCTCCAAAGCTCTGGGTTTGCATCGGGCAACACAAGTCTGTGAGGACCATGTCCAGCACCTCCTTCATACACTCCCCTGCTCCAAAGTATGCCTCGCGATGCTACTTCCCCTCCAAATAGCCGATACACAATTGCTGCTCAAAGCTTGAGATGGTGGGCAAGTCACACACCATCTACTTTATTTGAGGCTAATGCAAAGCTTGCATGTCCATCTGGCCATATCATGCATGCCATATTTTGTCATTTGTCGCCTGCACCACTACTGCAAGACTCTGCTTACGCGGAATCTTTGTTGCTCTGAACAAGCGGTGTATGTCGCCTTCCTTCACCGACTTGGGCAGCTCCTGTCCCGTTTCCCTGTCCAGGATGTAGCCATAATTGTTGTCAAAGATGACTCCCACTCCTATAATGGTAAGGGACGACACTGAGAGGAGGTTCAAAGCAACATCAGGTACATACAACGTCATGGAATACTCCCACTTCAATGCCACGTGGGGTCTATCAACCTGCCTGCGGCAACGGTCTAGAAAACGGATTGTGCATGTTCAAACTGGAGGAGATACGGAGCGTTGGAGCAACAAACATATATGACTGACATGGCATCCTTTGTGTTGAAGAAAGGTTGTTGAATGACTCAAAATCATGGAGTACATATAGAGTTAGAGCTTGGGCAAGTGAGCCCTCTCACAAACCACACCACTTAGCCATGGAGGCTAAAGCTCACACATAAGGGTCCATAATCACTAAAAAGTAAGGAGAAGTACCTTTTTCCTAGTCAATACACTCTGACAAGGGAACCTAAGAATCTAGGACCTTTTTGGATATTCCTCCTATCAGGTTTTAACCATGGACCTCTTGCCTTTTTCTTCTCTCAAGCTAAGGCATGGAGCCATCGGCCATGGTCACCCAGACATCAGCAGTCCATGACCCCGCAAACATTGAAAATTCGTATATCCCAATTTGACCGTTGGATCGGCTTGAAACTTGGACCTAAGACAATTTGCCACGTGATCTTTCCAATGAGGAAGACGGATTGGTGATTGGAGTAGGCATCTGGTAGTTTTGTGGAACTTGCTCCTGTAGACCTAAAATTGAGCCGGATGGCCCCTTTTCCAACAATCTCCCACTTTGCTACAGTCACAG
Organism: Penium margaritaceum; assembly: GCA_023375785.1. NCBI lineage: Eukaryota > Viridiplantae > Streptophyta > Zygnematophyceae > Desmidiales > Peniaceae > Penium > Penium margaritaceum. The sequence continues at coordinate 24,498 of SZWC01002798.1, read as the reverse complement.
TTGGCCGAGTCCACATGCCTTCATGATATCAGACATCTGGAAGTGCTTGTGCATGACCTCCTTGATCTCGTGCAGTGCATACATGCTTTTGGAAAGGAGGAGCATGTCATCCACATAGACGATGATAGTGAGGATGTCATGTCCATGCTGTTAGCAATAGACGTTGTAGTCACACTCACTGGGCGCAAACCCCATGCACTACCGCGTGGCATCCAAATTCTGGTTCCAAGTACCCAACGCTGGCTTAAGATCGTACAGCGACTTTTGCTACATACAAACCAGGTACTCTTGGCCATCCATGACGAAACCCTATGGCTGCTTTATGTAGATTTCCTCCTCCAAGTCACCGTTCAAGAATGGCATCCTGACATCCAGGTAGTGAATCTTGAATTCCTCAGCTGTTGCATAAGAGAGGAGCATGCGTACAAAGGCTAACATTGCAAGACGAGCAAGGGTTTTAGTATGTTCAATGCCTTCTTGCTACGAGTAGCCCTTGGCGATGAGCCTCGCCTTGTACTTTTCAGGTTGCCATCTGCGCCCCTCTTCTTTTTTAACACCCACTTGCACTTGAATACCTTGCATCCAGGTGGATGCTCAGTCAGGTCCCACGTACCGTTGTCTGTTATGTTGTGTGTATGCCCCTAGTCCAATCAGCGGAAGATTTAGACTGGGTATGCACTGCGCTTGTAGCGCAAGTCCCCCAACGACATGCAAGAGAGGCTGAGAGAGACAAGGCATGCACTGCTCATCCTTGTGGAGTAAGTCCCCTTGGTCTACTCTTGGTAGTCTACCTGGTGCATGCTCCTTATGATAACTTCCTACAGCCTAGTGGGTGAAGGCGCCGTCTCACAAGCGAGAGGTCCGGGGTCGAATCCCGCCCGGACCAAATTTTCTTTGTGACTAAAAAGGGCCAAGGAAGCTTCCTAGAAGCCTCTAAGTTCCAAGGTGGATCAAGCGCCACTTGGCCGTCACAGAGGGTGCCATGTCATCAAAGCTGATGACACTGTCTAGGGTGGCCTTGGGGGGAGGCCCCTCCAAGGAGCCACTAAGAGCACTAACCAGAAACTATATAAGGCCTGTCATTTGCATGTGATCATATCATCATCTCTTACTCTTGAGACTTGGGAGAAAACTAATCCCTTGTTGGCCACCAAGAAATAGTATAAAAAACAAGTGCAAGTGTACACTTTGGTGTGTAGCATTACCAGTTGGATGAGAGTTTGGAACACTCTCCGGCCACGGTTGGGACAAGCTAAGTGTGGAAACACCACTCCGTGGGTGATCTCTACCTTGGTTGAAATACCAAGGGCGGTCGGCGGTTTGCCTGTCGGCGCCGTTTACTCTAGACCGTGGCCAAGTGCGGAGTGACAAAGGGTTATGAGCTCACACTAATCGGGAAACTTGGTTCTTTGTACCACCGCTCAGTTCACGTGACAGGTACCTCCGCAGCAGACACCACTGCTCCATCTGCTTCATCGTCGGTCCACTTGGACCAAAGTACGCATTGTAAGAGACCGGACGCGGGTTGGACCCGTGGTCCACTTTTGCTCTCCACGGACAAGGAACGAGGATACGCTCCGCCATTGTTGGTATGACCCTCGAGTCCTAAGCGGGTTACGCTCTGCCCTTGTAGGTACGACCTCGTGTCTGTGGGAGCACTTCCTCCACAATAGCTAGGAGACCATCGGCTGGAGGGGTATGCAACGGACTGCACCTTGAGAATCTATAGCAGTCATCAGCCTCATCAGCCTACATCGGCCTCAACGAAGCAGAACAGCAGAGACTAAGTGAGCATCCTTGACCACACCGCAATCATGCAGGGGGGTAAAGAGATTGTTCCACTCACCTCACGGCCCGCCGATTTGGGTGCGGCGAACGCCATCGCACGCTTCGATGGCAAAGCCTTCGGCACGTGGAAATGGCAATTTGAGGTGGTGATGCGCGTGTGCGGGTACCTCAACATGCTAAAACGGACAAATGTAGCACCGGAGGACGAGGCAAGCGCAGAATATGCAGGGTGGCAAGAGCAAAATGACATCGCTCTCGTACTCTTCGTCACGTCCATAAGCCCCTCCCCAATCTCCCACATCAAAGTGCACGACGGGAGCTGAGGCTTACACCAAGCTGACGAACGTGTACCAATCAACTTCCCTCGCCAATCAACTCTTCATCCTACAACGCCTCATCGGGCTGTGGGTGGGTGAGGAGGAGTCCATCTCGGAATTCCTCCAACAGTTCGAAGGAATGCTTCAAGAAGCCCGTGCCATGTTGTGGCAGCTCGACCAACAGATGCAGGCCATGATTCTCCTCATGGCCTTGCCGCCAAGCTGGAGCCCCATGATCACCACCTTGGGTGGTTGGGAGGAGTCGGAGTTCACGTACCCTTGAATCTCCGAGGTTGTCCGGAACGAGGCCATGCGGTGCAACAACGGCGTCATCAACAATGCTACGTACGCGAGTGGCTCGAGAGGCACATCCTCTCATGGCAACAGCAGAGGCACTGGCGGTGGGAAGAGCGGCAAGAAGAAGGGCAAATGCCACAACTGTGGCAAGGCGGGGCATTGGGCGCGGGAGTGTTGTGCACCAAAGAAGGAAGGAGGCGGTGGTGGGAGCAGCAACGTGAGTAAGAAGGTGGACTCGACGTCCACGAGCATGATGGCCGAGAGCAAGGCCCCTTCCAAGGGCTCTGCGCTGCTGCGGCCGGGAGCCTTCGGGCTCGACAGTGGCATGGACTACCACACCTCTCGTGAGGCATGTGGCTTTTCGTCCCTCACACCGTCCACGGCCAAGTTCCGGTGCGCCAACAGCAGCATCAAGTACGCAGCTGGTGAGGGAGAGAAGGTCATGCACACGTGGCTTAACGGAGCCGACAAGGAGTTGTGGCTGCAGAACTTCGTCTACATGCCAACTTTCGCGGCAAACCTCCTCTCCGTCTCGCGGATTACAGATCACGCGATGACGGTGGTGTTCACACAGAAGGAAGCCGTCATCCTCAAGAACGAGGACGTGACGATTACCTAGGTTGCGTCAGACCTTGTTGCCAAGGTGCCACGAACGGATGGGCTCTACGTTCTATAGACAAAGAGCGCGGAAGGGCACGCTGGGGCGGCAGAGGTAGTAGCAGAAGCTACACTATCGCCGAACGCCAAGACACCATCCATGCTGCCTGTTGTGGTGGCTTAACACGCGGGAGCAGCAACTGCGAAGCTGTGGCACACACGCCTTGGGCACATGGCCGACAGCACCCTGCAGGTCATAGAGGAGTAGAAGCTTGTACGCGGGTTGGAGGGGTGTGAGCTTAAGGGTGGATGCAACGTTGGGTGTGAGGCTTGCCCGCAAGGCAAGACAAAGCGGAAACGCTTCTCCCAAAATGGTGGCAGAGCAGAGGGCATACTCAACCTCGTCCACAGTGACGTGTGTGGCCCCATGCGCACCACGTCCAACGACGGCTCCAAGTACCTCCTCACCTTCATCGATGATTACTCTCAGAAGGTGTGGGTGTACTTCCTCAAAACGGAGGGAGTGGTGCTAGAGCGCCTGCAAGAGTTTGTCGCCATGGTGGAGCGACAAACCAGGCGGAAGGTCAAGGCCCTGCGGAGCGACAACGGCGCAGAGTACGAGGGGTGCAAGCTGTGGCTTCGCGCACACGGCATTGTCCACCAACCTACTACCCTTTACACACCGGAGAGCAACGGCGTGGCCGAGCGCATGAACCAGATCATTCTGGCCATGACACGAACCATGCTGTTTTACTCAAAGCTCCCTCCTTGCTTCAAGACGGAAGCAGTGCGCACTGCATGCTACCTCATCAACCTCATGCCTGGTGTAGCACTACGCAGCAAGGGGAAAGAAAAGGAGCAAAGTGCAGAACTCATGACGCCACGGGAGGCGTGGTCAGGAAAGAAGCCGGATACCTCTCACCTAAAGGCATTCGGTTACACGGCTTGGGCCAAAGTCCAGGACGGGCAAGGAGCGGGGAAGTTGGATGCACATGCGCGCAAGTGCGTGACGATCGGCTACGAGGCCGCGAACAAGGCTTACAGGCTGTGGGACCAGGGAGCAGGGAGAGTCATCACCTCTAGAGATATGACCTTCCAGGAAGAGTCACACGGCAAGGAAGAACTGCTGGATCCAGAGAACTCTCCAAAACAGGGAGAGTGGATCGTGCTGCTGGAGGCGGGTGATGTTGGAAATGGAGGAGAGAGGGAGCCTTGGAGCAGCGAGCATGTGTGATTGGAAGGGCATCACTTGTGCTGAAGAATGGTTGTTCAATCACTCAAAATGATGGAGTACATATAGAGCTAGAGCTTGGGCAAGTCAGCCCTCTCACAAGCCACACCACTTAGCCATGGAGGCTAAGGCTCACACACTAGAATCCATAATCTCACACAAGGGAGGAAATCAGCCTAGCAATCAGGCTGACCACTCACACACGACCTAGAGAGCTAGAGAATGCTCTCATGGCACACTCCTAGTGGTCACATAACCCACAAACCCATGGAGAATCGCCATGTGTCCATGGCTAGCACACAAGGATCTCACCTCACCTAAAAAGTAAGGAGAGGTACCTTTATCCTAGTCAGCACACTCTGACAAGGCAATCCTAAGACCAAGGACCTTTTTGGATATTTGTCCCATCAGGTCTTGACCCTGGACCTCTTGCCTTTTTCTTTTCTCAGGCTAAGGCATGGAGCCATCACCCATGGCCACCCAGACATCGACGGTCCATGACCCCCAAAACTTCGAAAATTAATATCTCCCAATCCGACCGTTGGATCGGCCTGAAACTTGGACCGTAGATAATTTGCCACCTGCTCTTTGCAATGGTGAAGACAGATCGACGATCGGAGCAGGCATCTGGAAGTTTCCTGGAACTTGCTCCTGTGGACCTGAAATTGAGCCGGATGGCTCCTTTACCAACAATCTCCCACTTTGCCGCAGTCAGAGTGGGCTGAGTCCACATGCCTTCATGCAAAACTGCTGCTTCTCACGGGTCACTGGCTTGGTGCAGAAATCAGCAACCTGCTTGCTCGTTGGAGTAAACTCCAGCTTGAGAGCACCCTCTTGCACCATGTGCCTGATGAAGTGATATGCGATGTCAATGTGCTTGGTGCAAGCATGGTGCTCAGGATTCTTGGCGAGTGCGATTGCGCTCTGGTTGTCGACGCGCACAGGAACTGGAACTGCTCACTCCCACTCATCTCTGCCATGAGACCTCGGAGCCAAACTGCTTCCTTGGCTCCAAAGCTGAGAGATACGTACTCAGCTTCTGTACTCGAGGTGGCCACGACCACCTGCCGCTTGCTGCACCAGCTGATGGCTCCACCATTCATGAGGAACACATGTCCAGAGATGGACTTGCGGTCCTCACGGTTTGGAGCCCAATCTGCGTCTGTGTAGCCGATGATGCTATTGTCATTGCCGTTGTAGGTGATGCCAATGTTGATGGTTCCAACAAGGTAGCGGAAGATCCGCTTCACTGCCTTCTGGTGCTCCGGTCCGGGATTAGCCATGTGCTGGCTCACAGCGCTCACAGCCTGTGCGAGGTCCGGCCTGGTTGCCACCATCAGGTACATGAAACTACCGACGGCGCTCTGGTACTTCTGTCGCTCAGCTGCATTTGCTTCTCCATTGAAGCTCACGAGGTACTGCCGCGTCTCCAACGGCGTACCGATGGGTTTTGCATCTACCATGCCAAACCGCTGCAAAACATCCTTGATGTAGCGGCTCTGTTGCAACGAGAGAGAGCGTGACTTGCGGTCACGCACGATCTGGATACCGAGGAAGTATGATGCCTCCCCGAGATGAGACATCTGGAAGCGCTCCTGCATGGCTTCCTTGAACTCCTACAGTGCAGACATGCTGTTTGAAAGGAGGAGCATGTCATCCACATAGACAATGATGATGAGGATCTCATGCTCATGCTGCCAGCGATACACGCTGTAGTCACACTCGCTGCGCTCAAACCCCATGCACTGCAGCGCCGCATCCAACTTCTGGTTCCAAGCACGCGACGCTTGCTTAAGGCCGTACGGCGACTTCTGCAGCTTGCAGACCAGGTGCTCCTGGCCATCCATGACGAACCCCTCCGGCTGCTCCATGTAGATCTCCTCCTCCAAGTCACCATTCAAGAATGCCGTCTTGACATCCATGTGGTGAACCTCGAAGTCCTCAGCTGCTGTATAAGAAAGGAGCGTGCGCACAGAGGCAAACTTTGCAACGGGGGCAAAAGTTTCTGTGTAGTCGATGCCCTCCTACTGCGAGAAGCCCTTGGCGACCAGCCTCGCCTTGTACTTTTCCAGGTTACCATCTGCTCCCCGCTTCTTCTTGAAGACCCACTTGCACTTGATCACTTTACGTCCAGGTGGACGCTCAGTCAGCTCCCACGTGCCGTTGTCCAGCTGCGACTGTATCTCTTGCTGTACGGCTTGCGCCCAATCTGCTGCATCCGGTGCAGCCATGGCCTCCTTGTATGACGTTGGCTCATCTGAA
>SZWC01002798.1:1764-11847 GCA_023375785.1 Penium margaritaceum | reverse complement strand
CCCTCCAAGGAGCCACTGGGAGCACTGACCAGAGACTGTATAAGGCCTGTCATTTGCATGTGATCATATTATCATCTCTTACTCTTGAGACATGGGATAAAACTAATCCCTTGTTGGCCACCAAGAAAGAGTGTCTCTACACTCTTTCAACAAGTGCAAGTGCACATTTTGGTGTGTAGCATTGCCAGTTGGGTGAGAGTTTGGAACACTCTCCGGCCACGGTTGGGACAAGCTAAGTGAACCTTTCAGTGTGGAAACACCACTCCGTGGGTGATCTCTACCTTGGTTGAAATACCAAGGGCGGTCGGTGGTTTGCCTGTCGGCGCCGTTTACTCTAGACCGTGGCCAAGTGCGGAGTGACATTGTCGAGCTAAATTTGTATCTCTTACTACACAACTTGGGCCCAATCTGCTGAATCTGGTGCAGCCATGGCCTCCTTGTACAACGTCGGCTCAACATTGTCTGTTGCAACTGCGATGTTCATCTTGTTTGGTTTTTGGAGCATCCAGAAAAGCCCGCACTAACATGGCTTGTAGTACATCCTAAGAGGTTGCCAACGACCTAGTGTCGGGCGTTAGCAAGCGGCTGGAGCAGTGCTACAGGTACAACTGCAGCTATTGGTGGTGCTTCATCTCCTTCCTCTACTTCTACCAATGAGGCCGTTGTATTTGCTGCATCAGACATGGGAGAGTACAATGGTTCTCCCACTCTCATAGTGGAGGAAGGGTCAAGAGAGACGGGGTCAGGGTGGGTGTCTGCTCCCCCCTTGCTTTGTGAGTTAGAGGTTTTGCTGCCTCTTTGCATATGATGTTTGTGCTAATGACATTACTTTCGTTGAAGACAAAGTCCTTGGAGATGATGACATGGCCAGTATCCCTCTCGTAGAGGCGATGGGTCTTTTTTGCCATGCCATATCCTATCATCAGCATATGTACGCTATTTGCGTCCCACTTCTACAGCTTCTCCTTAGGCACATGCATGTGTACCAGGCTGCCAAATACGTGCAGATGACCCACGCTTGGCTTCTTGCCAAACCATGCCTCGTATGCTGTCATCTACTCCAACGCATTGGTAGGACCGCGGTTCTTCATGTACACCATAGTGCTCAATGCTTCAGCCTAAAAATCGTAGGTTAGCCGAGCCTCGTGAAGCATAGAGTGCGTCGACTCAACGATAGTGCGGTTGGTACGTTTTGTTACACCGTTGAGCTGTGGCGAGTATGGTGAAGTCCGCTACGACTTGAGTCCAGTGCTGCAAGGTATTCCTCGGACTCCTTGCTCAGGTATTGGCCACCGCGGGTGCTACACAACGCCTTGATTTTCTTGTCCATCTGGTTCTCGACCATGGCCTTGAACTCCTTGAACTTGTCAAAGCACTGGTCCTTGGAGGAAAGCGTTGGGAAAGGAGCCATCAAGCTCAGTTTCAAGTCCACAGGAACGAGTTCCAGAAAACTACCACATGTCTGTTCCGATCGTCAGTCCAACATCACCATTGGAAAGATAAGGTTGCAGAAATCTATAGTGCTAGTTTCAAGCTGATCCAAAGCTCGGATTGAGAGATGTTAATTTTTTAAGTTTTGGGGGTCACGATCCGCCGATGACTGGGTGACCATGGGCGATGGCTCCATGCCTTCGCCTGAGAAAAGAAAAATGCAAGAGGTCCAGGGTCAATACCTGATGGGAGAAATATTAAAAAAGGTCCTAGATTCTTGGGTTGCCTTGCCAGATTGTGCTGATTAGGAAAAGGGTATCACTCCTTATGTTTAAGGTGAGGTGAGATGCTTGTGTTCTAGTTTTAGAGACATGGCGATTCTCCATGGGATTGTGAGTTACCTGACCACGAGGAGTGTGCCATGAGAGCATTTCCTAGCTCTCTAGGTCATGTGTGAGTGGTCAGCCTTATTGATAGGTTGACTTCCTCTCTTGTGTGAGATTATGGACTATAGTGTGTAAGCCTTAGCCTCCATGGCTAAGTGGTGTGGCTTGTGAGAGGGCTGACTTGCGGAAGCTCTTACTCTATATGTACTTCATCATTCTGAGTGATTCAACAACCATTCTTCAGCACAAGTGATGTCCTTTCAGTCCCACATGTTTGTTGCTCCAAGGCTCCCTCTCTCCTCAAATTCCAACACTTGGTATCAGAGCCAAGTTCTGCCACTTTCAGCCAGTACAGGCCGTCAGTTTGAGTGTGACGAATTAGGGTCAAACCTCCACTAAAGTTGACAATCAACAACTAGGTCTTCATGTTTGTAAGAAAAGCATTCTAACAAGCCCAGAATCGCGAAGATCCAATGGTCGAATTGAGAGTTATGCTCAAAACCAAATCGGCCACGGCTACACTTTTCTCTCTTAGTAAGACTGTCGCTTTGTGATGACCATAACTCTCTCATTTCTTTGTCATATTTAAAATCTAGCACATGAACATTGAATCATTTTTGCCAATTTTCCATTGGTGTAAAAATATTTGCATTCCATGAGAATGTGTAGGAGAAACGCAGTTTACAATCTTGCTGGTGTGAGCTTGAGTAAGAGGAGCATCATGTCCTGTTTCTAAAAGGGCATATCTCTGAAACTCTCTTGTTGATGACCCTGTTTTATGGGTCGATGTGAAAATTTTTAGCTTATTTTTCCATTGGTGGGCTCAGTTTTTCCAGATTCAAAGTCTGCTGGCATCTACATTCCATTTTCTATCAGGTAGATTTTTGGCAGAAGCAACAGCACAAGTAAGGGTAGCGTCGCCACTCGAGGACAGCGTTGAGCATCACCAAAGCTCGAAATGGTAGCAGCAAGCGTGCTCAAAGCAACCCAGCCCTTGCAGAGGCTAGAACGGCGTACCAACTTCACGTTTTAGAATATTCATACCCGCCTCCTTTTGGAGGAAAGGGGCTTGTGGGAGGTGGTGAGCGGCGACGAGCGTACTCTGCCTCCACAGGCAAAAGGCATCACCGCAGTGCAGGTGGTGGTGGGGAAGACACCACAGAAAGGTACATCAGATGTAAGTTCATCTACAACTGCAGTGGCGGCATATGAGAAGAAGAAAGGGCAGGCCTATGGGCTGCTTGTCAACACCATCTCCAGCCTGTATCTTCAGTACGTGAGTGACAAGGCTACTACAAAGGACGGGTGAGACACGTTGTGTAAGAAGTATGACAAGAAGGATCCTACATTCATCATGCTTTTGGAGGAGAAGATGATGGCGTTGAAAATACAGGGTGGCAAATGGATGGAGGCGTACTCAGAAAGGGCAAAGGAACTGAAAGCGGCTAGTACATCTGAGGAAGAGGCGTACATCATCCTCCTCTTGCTGAGGGACTCCCAACGAGCTATGACACGGTGCAAAAGATACTAGAGTCCTAGCCGACTCTTGACTTGGACTTCATCTGCAGTCACGTGGTGTAGGTAGAACAATGATGCAATGTAGCAAAGGGCAATGGCGGCAACAGCAATGAAGTAGTATTTGTGGCCACATAACCAACAACAGCAGCAGTCTGGGCAGCAGAGAGGCAAGAAGAAAGGCAAATGCCAAGCTGCCAGAAGGAGGTATGTCTGCAAGGTCTGTGGAGGAAAGCGACATGTATCGCCTATTTGGGGAAACCAAAATCCTACGTGAGTAGAGTCTTCTAGAAGTGGTGCAGGCGACAAATGGCCAAATCTAGCATGCGCGCTACGGCCACATTTTCATGCTCGTCTGGGAGCAACTTCAAACAAAGCAGATGATGCGTGAGTTATCCACCAACTTTGAGCGAAATTTGTGCATCGACTGTTTGGAGGGGAAGGACCATCGCGATGCATTCTCTTGAGCAGGGGAGCGCGCAAAAGAGGTGCTGGAACTGGTCCACACAAACTTGTGTGGCTGGATGCGAACCCGAAGCTTTGGAGGCTCCAGGTATCTTCTCACCTTCATTGATGATTTCAGCCATTACACTATTATGTACTTCCTTTCTTCCAATGACCAGTGCTTTGACAAGTTCAACGAATTCAAGGCAATGGTGGAAAATGAGACTGGGAAGAAGATCAAGGCGCTACAGAGAAACTTTGGCGGAGAGTACCTGAGCAAGGAGTTCCAAGACTACCTGACAGCAGCTGTCATCAAGGCGTAGCGCACTGCGTCATACTTGTTGAAGCAGATCGGCGTAGCAAAACGTGCTAACCGCACCATCGTTGAGTCGGCGCGCTCAATGCTATACGCGGCTCGGCTGACCTACGACTTCTGGGCGGAAGCAGTGAGCACTGCGATGTACATCAAGATCTGTAGTCCAACTGAGTCGTACGAGGCGTAATACAGCAAGAAGCCAAGTGTGGGTCATCTTCGCGCGTTTTGTAGCTTGGCGTACATGCACGTGCCCAAGGAGAAGCGGCAGAAATGGGACGCGAAGAGCGCGGAGATGCTTATGATTGGTTATGATGTGGCAAGCAAAGCATGTCGCCTCTACGAGAGGAATACCAGCCACGTCATCATCTCCAACGATGTTGTCTTCAACAAGAGCAGTGTTATCGGCAGGAGGATTGTTTGTGACAAGGTAGCAGAACATGCATCTGACAAGGCACTAGGAGTAAATATCCTCCCTTACCTACACTCTCTTGACCCTTCCTCCATTGTAACAATAAAGAACCACTCTTCTCTCCCATGTCTGATGCAACAGATATAACAGCCTCACTAGTAGAAGTAGAGGAAGAAGATGCACCACCACAAAAAATAACAGTTGTGCTAGTAGCATCGCGCTAGCCCCCTCACAATGCTCCAGTACCAGATCGCACGTACCCTCTCAAGCTGCACTACAAGCCTGGTGGGCACGAGTATTTCTGAATGCTCCCAAAGTGAGACCAGATGAGAGTCGCAGCTGGAGCATAGTGTGGTGAGCCGACGTTGTACTAAGAGGCCATGGCTGCAATAGATGCAAGAGATTGGATGCATGCTGTGTAGCAAGAGATACTGTCGCAATTCGACAACGGTACGTGGGAGTTAATTGAGCGTCCACCAGGACGCAAGGTAATCAAGTGCAAGTGGGTGTTCAAGAAGAGGAAGGGCGCAGATGGCAACCTTGAAAAGAACAAGGCGAGGCTCCTCACCAAGGGCTACTTGCAACAGGAAGGCATTGAGTACACTTAAACCTTTGCTCGTGTTGCAAAGTGTGCCTCTGTGTACACGCTCCTCTCCTATGATGCAGTTGAGGACTTTGAGATTCACCACATGGATGTCAAGATGACATTCTTGAACAGGGATTTGGAGGAGGAAATCTACATGGAGCAGCCGGAGGAGTTCATCATGGATGGCCAGGAGCACCTGGTTTACAAGCTGCAGAAGTCGCTAGACGGCCTCAAGTAAGCGTCGCATACTTGGAACCAGAAAATGGATGTGGTACTATAGTGCATGATTTTCGAGCACAGCGAGTGTGACTACAATGCCTATCGTTAGCAGCATTGGCATGAGATCCTCATGATCATTGTCTATGTGGATGACATACTCCCCGTCTTCAACAGTATGTCTGCACTACAGGAGTTTAAAGAGGCAATGCGAGAGCGCTTCTAGATGTCTGATCTCGAGGAGGCATCATACTTTTTCGGCATCCAGATCACTCGGGACCGCAAATCATGCTCTCTTTCGATACAACAGAGTGGCTACAACAAGGATGTTTTGTAGTGGTTCGGCATGGTACAGGCAAAACCCATAAGTACACCGCGAGAGACGTGGTAGTACCTCGTTAACTTGAATGGAGAAGCGGATTCGGTTGAGCAGAAGAACTACTAGAGCGTCATCGGTAGTCTCATGTACTTCATGGTGGCAACCAGGCCGGACCTTGAACAGGCTTTGAGCGTTGTCAGCTAGCACATGGCGAGCCCCGGACCTGAGGACCAGAAGGCAGTAAAGCGGATATTCTACTACCTTGCAGAAACAAACAACATGGGCATCACCTACAAGAACAACAACAACAACATCATCATTGGATACACGTAGATTGGGCTTCACATGTTGACGACTGCAAGTCCATCTGTGGACATGTATTCCTCATCAATGGCGGGGCCATGAGTTGGTGCAGCAAGCGGCAGGTGGTTGTGGCCACCTCAAGCACGGAAGTTGAGAATGTCTCTCTCATCTTTGGAGCCAAGGAAGCAGTTTGGCTTTAGAGTCTCACGGCACATATGAGTACGAGTGCTATAGTTCTGGTTCCTTTGCGCGTCGAGAACCAGAGCGCAATTGCACTCGCTAAGAATCCTAAGCACCATGGACATACCAAGCACATTAACATTGCATGTCATTTCAATGGCCACATGGTGGAGGAGGGTGCTTTCAAGCTTGAGTTTACTCCAACCAGCATACAGGTTGCTGATTTCTGCACCAAGCGAATGACCCGTGAGAAGCAGCAGTTTTGCATGAAGGCATGTGGACTCAGCCCACTCTAACTGCAGCAAAATGGGAGATTGTTGGAAAAGGAGCCATTCGGCTCGGTTTTAGTTCCATATGAGAAATTTCCTATATATTAACAAATGTTTACTCTGATCAACGATCTCACTTCATCATTGAAAATATTAAGTGGAAAATTGTCTACGATCCAAGTTTCAAGCCAATCCAACTGTCAGATTGAGAGGTATCAAGAAGTCCAAGGTCAAGGCCTGATAAGAGAAACATCTAAAAGTTCCTCGATTCTTGGATTGCGTTGTCACAGCTTGTTGACTAGGAAATAGGTATCTCTCCTTACGTTTAAGGTGAGGTAAGATCCTTGTGTACTAGCCATGGACACATGGCGATTCTCCATGGGATTGTGGGTTATGTGACCACTAGGAGTGTGCCATGAGAGCATTCACTAAATCTCTAGGTCGTGCGTGAGAGGTAAACCTTATTGCTAGGCTGATTTTCTCTCTTGTGTTCGATTATAGGCTCTAGTGTGTGAGCCAGAGCCTCCATGGCTAAGTGGTGTGGCTTGTGAGAGGGCTGACTTGCCCAAGCTCTAACTCTATATGTACTCCATCATTTAGACTGATTCAATAACCATTCTTTAGCACAAGTGATGCCCTTTTAGTCGAACATGTTTGCTGCACCAAGGCTCCCTCTAAGCTCCAGTTCCAACAAAAAGGAAATACATAGCAATGTAACGGCTCAAATCATCAATGAAGGTGAGAAAATACCCAACGCCTCGAACGTTCTAGGTCTGCATCGGGCAGCACAAGTCTGTGTCGACCAGCTCAAATACCTCCTTTTGCCCGCTTTCCCCCCTCTAGAGAACACTTTGCGATGCTCCTTCCCCTCCTAACAGCCGATGCACAACTGCTACTCAAAGCTAGAGATGGTGGGCAAGTACGCACCATCTACTTTGTTTGAAGTTACTACAAGGCACGCATGCCGATATGGCTGTAGCGCGCATGCCAGATTTTGCCATTTTCCACATGTACCACTCCTATTAGACTCTGCTCACGCGGGATCTTGGTTGCCCCCAACAGGCGGTACATGTCCTTCTTCCTTCACCAACCTAGCCAATTCTTGGCCTATTTCCTTGTCGAGGATGTAGCCATAGTCTTCGTCAACGACGACTCGGTGTGCTATATTGGTATGAGAAGATGCTAAGAGAAGGTTAAATGCAGCATCAGGTGTATATAGCATGCCATGGAGCACTCCCACTTCAATGCCACGCAGGGTCTTCAACCACATCTCAACAATCCAAATCCCCTCAACATACACCACCCAATCACCACCCAAAGTAGTAAGTCGGGAGGGGATAGAGAGCACTTGCGTAAACCACTCCTTGTGGCGTTTCAGACTCTTGGTGTACCGTGAATCCTTGTACCACGCCAGATCCGCCTTCTCCTTCTGCGACATGTGATACTTTGCCATGAAGAGGCGGTCGTGCACCTCCTTGGCTACGTTCATGTTGCAAAAATGGCGCACGTCAGTCTCGTTCTGCTGCTGTTGTTTTTGCTGCTGACGCTGTTGTAACCGCCACAGCTACAGCTGTGGAGATTGCTACTTTTGCTGTTATTGCTGTTGTTGCTCCTTCTAGTCCCCTTTGAACTTGAAACTCTCTTTCTTGTGGTGCCCCTCTTTCTGGCAAAATTTGCACTTGCCTTTCTTCTTGCCTCCCTGCTGCCCAGACTGCTGCTCCTGCTCGTTGCGTAAGCCCATGGCCCAAACCGTTGCTTCACTACTGTTGTCGCCATTGTGCTTTGCTACTTTACAACGTAGTTCCACTTCCACCAGATACGTGGAAATGAGGTCCAGGTAGAGATTTGGCTGGTACTCCAGTATCTCTTACACCATGTCATAGCTTGTTGGGAGTCCCATCCGCAAGAGGAGGATGAAGCGCGTCTCTTCCACCTGATTACCAACAGCTTTCACCTGCTTTCCCAACTCCTTTGGCCTGTTCAAGTACGCTTCCATCCCTTCGCCACCCTGAATTTTCAATATCATCATCTTTTCCTCCAAAAGCATGAGGAATGTAGGAACCTTACTCTCATAATTCTTTCATAACGTGTCCTACCCCTCTTTTGCAGTAGCCTTGTCACTCACGTACTGAAGATGCGGGTTGGAGATGGTGTTGACAAGCAGCTTAGAGGCCTGGCCATCCTTCTTCTTCCACTCCTCATATGCCACTGCTGTAGTTAGAGATGAACTTGCATCTACTGTACCTTTCTGTGGCGTCTTCCCCGCCACCACTTCTGAAGGCGGTTATATTTTTTGCCTGTGGAGGCAGAGATCGCTCGTCGTCGCTCACCACCTCCGACAAGCCCCTCTCCTCCATAAGGAAGCAGGTACGGATCTTCCAAAACATAAAGTTGGTACGCCCTTCCAGCCTCTCCCAATGCAGGGCCACTGTTACTATGCCTGCTCTTGCCATTTTTAGCTTAGGTTATGCTCGACGTTGCCCTTCTGTGGCGGCATTACCCAAGCTTCTGCTGCTGCTTCTGCCAGAAATCTGTCTGACATAAAATTGACTATAGAGGCCAGCAGTCTCGGAATTTGGAAAAACAGAGCTAACCACTGCAACATTCAGCTCAAAACCTCTCACATCGACCCATAACACAAGGTCATCAAGAGGGGAGTTTTAGAGATATGCACTTTTGAAAGCAGGGTATGCTACTGCTCATACTCCGGCTCACACTAGCCAGCTTGTAAACGGCCTTTCTCCCAAATGTACCTATGGAGTGCAAGTATTTTTGCACAAATCCAAAGCTTGGTAAAAATACTTCAATTTGCATGTGCTACGTTTTTAATTAGACAAAGAAATGAGAGTCATGGTCATCACAAGGCGACAGTCCTACTCAAATACAAGAGTGTTGCCTTGGCTGACCTTGTTTTGAGTAAAACACTAAATCCAACTGTTGCATCTTTGCGATCTTGGGTGTGTTGCAAAGCTTATTGTTTGAACTTGAAGATCTAGTGGTTGATAGTCATATTTGGTTGAGGTTTCACCCTAACCTCTCTCCCTCAAAGTGACGGCCCGTGCTGGCTCAAAGTGGCAAAACTTGGCTGTGATACGAATTATTGGAACTAGAGGAGAGAGGGAGCCTTGGAGCAGCAAACATGTGAGGCTCAAAGGGCATAACGTTTGCTAAACAATGGTTATTGAATCACTCAACATGCTGGAGTACATATAGAGTTAGAGATTGGACAAGTCAGCCCTCTCACAAGCGACACCACTTAGTCATGGAGGCTAAGGCTCACATTCTCGAGTAATCTCATACAAGAGAGGAAATCAGCCTAGCAGCTGTAGTACATGACGATTACTGTGCCTTTTCTTCTGGTCAAGCTGGCGCAGTTGGTTTCACAATCAGAGGAGCCTATAGGAAGTTAGGGAAGTTTCTCTAAAAAAATTGCGGGTTTAATGAAGTAAATTTTCTCTGCTTGTACAGAACCAGATCTTATTCTGGCATCTAGGTCCATGGGGGGAATGTGTTGGGAAAGGAGCCATCCGGCTCAGTTTCGGGTCCACAAGAGCAAGTTCCAGGAAGCTACCAGATGCCTACTCCGATCGTTGATCTGACTTCACCATTGGAAAGATCAGGTGGCAAATTGTCTAAAGTCCAAGTTTCAGCCCGATCCAATGGTCGGATTGGGAGATATCAATTTTCGAAGTTTCGGGGGTCATGGACC
>SZWC01002797.1:179037-207267 GCA_023375785.1 Penium margaritaceum | reverse complement strand
CATGAAATAAGAACAACTTTGCAATCCACATGCACAATCACTTGCACGCTTGCAAACATGCAAACATGCAAACCCATGGATATGTGGGAAGCAAAGCAAGACACACGAGACAACTCAACGCAACGCAACGCATCGCAGGGCAGGGCAACACCATGCAACGCAACGCAATGCAATGCAATGCAACGCAACGCAACAAAACACAGTGCAACGCAACGCAATGCAACGCAACGCAACGCAACGCAACGCAACGCAACACAACGCAATACAACGCAACAAAACACAGTGAAACGCAACGCAGCACAATGCAACACAGCGCAACAAAACACAGAGCAACGCAACGCAATGCAATGCAACACAACACAGTGCAACGCAACGCAACGCAACGCGACGCAACGCAACGCAACGCAATGCAACGCAACGCAAGAAACAAAAACGTCATGCGCAGACAACTTCACGCAGAGCAACATGCCTTGTACATGTCCTTTTCGTCTGTGGATGTTGCTGAGATTCGCAACTCGTGCTTTCTGTGCCAAGGTCATGCAAATAGCAACGCGCAATGTCAAAGTCATGCCAAAGTCATGAAAATAGCAACGCACAATGCCAAAGTCATGCAATGGTAACACACACATCCCACGAACGGACTTACTCCTCACACATGCCACTCTCGTCCGTCATGCTGCATAAAGCACGCACTTCGCACATGGTCAGGCACTTGCTTCTTGCTGCAGTGTGGGATGCTTGCTGCAGTGTGTGATGCTTGCTGCAGTGTGGGATGCTTGCTGCAGTGTGGGATGCTTGCTGCAGTGTGTGATGCTTGCTGCAGTGTGGGATGCTTGCTGCAGTGTGGGATGCTTGCTGCAGTGTGGGATGCTTGCTGCAGTGTGGGATGCTTGCTGCAGTGTGGGATGCTTGCTGCAGTGTGGGATGCTTGCTGCATGAACCTTCAACCCATTCTTCGCATGCTTTCTGAAAAACAGTTTCCGTACATGGTTCCCGTGAAATGGCTTCCACACGCTCTCGCGTTAAACAGTTCGTGAGTACAGCTTTATGTGGAGCGTGACATCTACGCAGGCAAGGCAAGGCAAGGCAAAGCAAGGCAAGGCAAGGCAAGGCAAGGCAAGGCAAGGCAAGGCAAGGCAAAGCAAGACAAGGCAAGGCAAGGCAAGGCAAAGCAGGGCAAGGCAAGGCTGCTTCTGGTGACCACAGAAGCAACGAAAAAAACCAACACAACACAACACAGCATAGCACAGCGTGAAAAAGTCCGTTGGTGCGCGTCGCTTGTGAGTGTTCACTGGGTGCAGGGGGTGGCTATTTCCCCATCTTCTGCCCCTCCCCTCCCTTCCACTCAACCTCTCTCCTCACACACCGCCTTACCCATAAGACACGCCTTGTCCTTTTGAAGCTGCATGGGCGTCATATACGCCGGCCCACACACTTCCCCATGAACACTCTCATGTGAGTGTGCACATATCTTTGTACGCGTGTGCGCATACTTTCATCCGAGAGTGCGCATACTTCCTTACGCATGTGCGCATGCTTTCACACGCATGTGAGCATACTTTCATACGAGTGTGCGCAAACTTTCCTACGCGTGTGCGCATACTTTCATGTGTGTGTGCGCATACTTTCATACGAGTGTGCGCAAACTTTCCTACGCGTGTGCGCATACTTTCATGTGTGTGTGCGCATACTTTTGTACGTGTGTGCACATACTTTCATGTGCGTGTGCGCATACTTCCGTACGTGTGTAAGGCACAGGCAGAACACCAAACAGCTCCATCACCACTTCCACCACACCCACCACACACCCATTGCAGCCACCACGTCGACCACAAACAAGACCAAACAATCCACAAAGCTGTCCACCTCATTCAATGCTTTGGTCCACTCCGTCTCTGTACCATAACAATCTCACCAGAAAGCTCCTTCTCGCCCGCCTCCACCATCATCCCTCTCGCTCCCTCAATACAACAACCTTCGCCACGAGACACACCTTGTCCATAAGGACCTGCACCAGTCTCTCATACGACGGCCCGCGCATCTCCTCGCTTCGGTGCGCCAGCGGCAGCACACTCAGCGCAGCAAACAGCTCCACCACCAGATCCACCACACTCTCCAGATCGTCCGCGTCATGCGCGCCGCGCGCCGCGCACAGCGCCATCTCCACCACCGCACGCCCCTCCGCACTCGCGCGCACGCCGCCTACGCATCGCGGGGAGAACTCCGCCAGGGCCACCGCCACCTCGCACAGGCCGCGCTTTGCCGCCGCTGTCGCGGATCCCTCCTCCCATACACCGGACATGTCTCGTCTTTCTGAGCCTAGCGCCGCCGACCCGCTGGCTTGCCCTGACATCAGCCCCCGGTAGGATTGCACCAGTGCCTTGGCAACTTCCTCTGCTAAACCTCTCCGGCCACTGCCACCCACGCCCCCTCCTCCTCCCTCTCCCTCTCCCTCCACCTCCTCCTCCTCCTCATCCAACGCAGCGCATCGCAGTAGCAGCGCCAGCACATCTGCTGCAGCAGGCAAGCAAGCCAGAGAGCTGCCACCTCCAAGCAACGCCAGCAGCACCAGCCACAAGACGGGAAAGGACGAGCGGATGTGGGAGGCAGTGACGCCTTGCAGGCCCTCGGCACTGAAGTCGAGCTGAACCCACGACTGCAGCAGCTGCAGAAGGGACGTCATGATGGCTGCTGATGCCGAACTGTGGGCCGCTGGATTGAGCTGCTGCTGCTGCTGCTGCTGCTGCTGCAGAGCAAGTGCCTGGCTGGCTACGGATTGAACAAACGCGGCTGTGTGGTGAAAAAGCGTCTGCAACGAGAAAGTGTGAGAAGATACAATATGTAATGAACAGCTGCCAGACATTGTGAGTGGATGTGACCCCACTGTCTTTGCTGTCTCTGATTGGATGAAAAGAGGCACAAAGTTGAGAAGAGGCAACGAGACGAGGAGAGGCACGCCCATCGATCACAACTTGCGCTTGGCAACTCGTAGCCGGCAACTGGCGAATGGCAACTGCAAACTGGCAGGAAGCAACTGATAGCAGGCAATTGGCAATTGCCACCTGGCAATGGGCGACTGGCAACTGCATCCAGCAACCAACAAATGGCACATGCCAGCTGCCCACAGCCAACTGCCAATTTTCTGGATGCCTGTAGCTAGTGACGTTGACAGCAGCGCCAGTCACAGCCATCACCAGCACTGTCGTGCACAACCATGGCTAGCCTGGTGGTGGTACGGACTACTGCACGGTAAGTAAACGATTTTTTTTTCAGGTACTTTGGTGCACAGCCATTGGACAGAGGGCATGCGCAAACACACCCACAATGACACCAAACGTGAGCAGCAAAGACACCAGCACAATCACCCACAATCACGCGACACTCACCCACAATCACGCGACACTCACCCACAATCACGCGACACTCACCCACAATCACGCGACACTCACCCACAATCACGCGACACTCACCCAGAATCACGCGACACTCACCCACAATCACGCGACACTCACCCACAATCACATCAAATGCATCTCCTCTCTTCCCCACACGCACATTTCGAGCCAACTGTCGAGTACCATGTACCATGTGCCATGTGCCATGTGCAATGTACCATGTGCACAGCCACATTCACATTCAAACTTGCACTCGTCCTCCCCCTCCCCCTCGCCCTCGCCCTCGCCCTCACCCTCGCCCTCACCCTCGCCCTCACCCTTGCCCGCGCCCTCGCCCTCGCCCTCGCACTCGCACTCGCACTCCCACTCCCACTCCCACTCATACTCGCGCTCGCACTCGCACGCGCACTCGCACTCACTCGCACTCTCTCTCCCACTCCCACTCCCACTCATACTCGCGCTCGCACTCGCACGCGCACTCGCACTCACTCGCACTCTCTCTCCCACTCCCACTCCCACTCATACTCGCGCTCGCACTCGCACGCGCACTCGCACTCACTCGCACTCTCTCTCCCACTCCCACTCCCACTCATACTCGCGCTCGCACTCGCACGCGCACTCGCACTCACTCGCACTCTCTCTCCCACTCCCACTCCCACTCATACTCGCGCTCGCACTCGCACGCGCACTCGCACTCACTCGCACTCTCTCTCCCACTCCCACTCCCACTCATACTCGCACTCGCACTTGCACTCGCACTCGCACTCCCACTCCTACTCGCTCTCACACACTCACACTCACACTCCCACTCCCACTCCCACTCACACTCCCGCTCCCACTCACACTCACACTCACACTCACACTCGCACTCCCACTCGCAATCGCACTCGCACTCGCACTCACTTTCACACACTCACACTCACACTCACACTCACACTCACACTCACACTCACACTCACACACACGCATACTCACACTCACACACATACTCACACTCACACTCACACTCACACTCATACTCACACACACACATACTCACACTCACACTCACACTCACACTCACACTCACAATCACACACATACTCACACTCACACTCACACTCATACTCACACTCACACACATACTCACACTCACACTCACACTCACACTCACACTCACACTCACACTAACCTGCATCACTGGAAGCAGTCGTCTTGACGTCACTCGGTCTGCATTGGCCGCTTCCTCCGCCACTGCCTGCAGCAGCGCCACTGCCGCCGCCACCGCACTCCCTGCCACCTGCTGCGACGGAATCTGGCTTGCTTGCTCCACGAGCTGCTGCAAGGTGAGGATCTGAGAGACTACTGCAGCCTGCTGCTGCGGCAAAGTAAAGGACCTCACTGCTATGGCCGCCACAACCATGCACACGCGAGAGATCACGAGCGGGCTCTCCCTGTGAGGACCCCCTTCTTCCCTCAAGTAACGCACAACGAGGGAAAGGAAGAACTGCGCTGTATGCAGTTGAATTTCGGGAGGGGTAAGGGCCCATTCCGAATGCACTTTTGCCAGAACCAAGTTGGCGCAGAAGTAGCGGAGTTCCGCGGCAGCCGATGAGGCGGCGGAGGTGAGCGTTAGGGTTTCTGCGGCCACGGACCACGCGAGGGGGGACGACTGCAGCGCGTTGAGCCACCGGTTGGCTTCTGCTTTCGCCGCAGGGTCGGGGTTCGAGTGGAGTGCCGCGACAGCGTGCTGCAGCTGCTGCGGCGTGGGCGGCTGCTGCGACGCCGCAGATGCTGCGACGGCAGCTGCTGCGGTCTCCATCAGGGGCGAGAGAGGAGCAAAGCGAACAGAGCGGACATGGGTGAGGCGTCGCGGCAGAGAGTAACTTGGCTAACGGTAGGTTTTCTTGAGAGCGAGTAGGTTGTAAAATGCACGTGGTCATCGGAAGGAACGTTCGTGCGCAGACTGCTCGACGCCGCGCCTTGAACTTGTCCAACAATCGCTTCGCTCTCTTCCGGAAGTGAAACTACGTGCACTTTTTTTGGGTTGCAACGTGCAACAACACGCCTGCTTTCTTGAGCTAGAAGAGGAGTCCTTTTACCATGCAAGACAGCCTTCAGGCGAGTAAACGGCAGGCCACAGAATAAGACAAAGTCCATTGGAACTTATCATGTTGAAGCAATAACTATCGATGAAGACCATGGTGGTTTCCGCGGGAAGTTGTCAAACCTGACAACTCATGAAAAGCAACGAGGGTTGACGAGTTGACGTAGCCGCAGTCAGTCACACTCTAGTTCAACATTGTTTGCAAAGGTCTGACTTCATGCTTGATGTCGGCTACAGATGCGTGGAAGGATGAACGAATGAAAACTTTAACTGGCACCCATGTCCACGCAGCCACGCTGTTGTCTCCAGAACCCATAACATCAGAAACTAGGTGGTATACCACACTGGACTTCAAAGTGTGCGTAGTTTCACCCTTTTCCCTCAAGTTGCGGAGGCAGGGACCGGTAATTTTTGAAGGAATCAATCCTTCAAAGGGTGAAATAGCTTACAAACCCATGAAACGTAAAGTGCGACATCAATCCCCCCATGAGGGGGGGAACTAAGGCATAACTAGGGTGCAACTAAGGCGCAAGTAGGGTGCAACTAGGGTACAACTATAACGCAACTAGGATGCAACTAGGGCACATCTAGGGCGCAATTAGGACGTAATTGTGGCAAAACTAGAGCATAACTAGGGTGTAACTAGGGTGCAATGAGGGTGCACCCAACGTGTAACTAAGCACCAAATAGGGCGCAACTACTCCACAACTTGGGCGCAACTGCGACGCAACGAGGGTACAAATAGGGTGTAACTAGGGCACAACTACAGCTTAGCTAGCACACAACAAGGGCCTAACTATGGTGCATTTAACACACAACTAAGGCGCGACTAGGGCGCAACTAAGGCATAGCTAGGGTGAAGCTGGGGTGCAACTCGGGCATAAGTAGTGGCCAGCTAAGACACAAGTAGGGCGCAACTAGGGTGCAACTAGTGCGCAAATAGGGTACCACTAAGGCGCAATTAAGGCACAACTAGGGGGCAACTAGGGCGCAACGAGGGTGTAACTAGGACGCAATGAGGGTGCAGCTCAAGGCCAACTAGGGTGTAACTAGGGCATAACTATGATGCAACATGGGCACAACAAACATGCAACAAAGGCACGGTTCGGGCACAACGAGGAAGTGATTGGGTAGCAACTACGATGCAACTAGAGCAAAACTGGGAAGCAACTAGAGCGCAACTAGGGTGCAACAATGGTGCTACTACGGTGTAACTAATGTGCAACTGGGATGCAAGTCGAGTGCAACTTGGGTACAACTCGAATGCAACTAGGGTACAACTCGGGTTCAATAAGGATCCAACTAGAGCGTAACTAGGATGCAGTTAGGATGTAACAAAGATGCAAGTAGGGTGCAACTAGGATACACCTAGGGTGTAACTAGGGTGCAACTAGGGTACAACTTGGACACAACTTTGGCACAACACAGGCGCAACGAGGTTGCAACTATGGCGCAAAAAGGGCGTAAGCACGGTGTGACTAGTGCACAAGTAGGGTGCAACTAGGGTGCAACTAGGGCGTTACTAGAGTGCAATTAGGGCACAAATATGGGGCAACCAGAGCCCAACTAGGGCACAATTGGGGCACAACTAGGGCACAAATAGTGTGCAACTAAGGTAAAACTAGGACGTAACTAGGGTGTAACTAGGGCATAATAGAGTGGCAATATTGACGATATCGATATGTAGCGTACGGACCATTTTCACGGTTAAAAATGGTCGTTAAATAATTATCGGGTACTTCGGGTACTCGAGGCTCAGGTTTCGAGGAGCCAAAAGCCCGGAAAAAGATATGGGCTAGAGTCGAGTTCGACTCTAGCCCGGAAAATAGCCCGTGGCCAGATTCTAAGTGAAAGGAGTGCCGCGATGGAAAATCCATCGCGTCACTCCTCCTCCACTCTTAGCTTGGCGCTAGGGTCCTATTCCAGCGTGGCAATGCCATGTGGAACGATAGGGTTTTAGGATGCATGTTTGCAAAAATGCCCTATGACGACTACGTCCATTTGTGGCGCGGTTCGTCTCAGCCAAAATGGCTGAGGCGACCATTCGCCCGCTCTGCTGGGACGACTATTCTAAGGGCCTACATTTTGGTTCAGCAGTTAGTCGTAAAACAGACCACGTCTGCTACATTGGTATCAGAGCTCCAGGGCTCGAATCCCACGTCGGGATTACCGGAGATGCCGAGGCGGCTCTCACTCCTAGCGGGGGGGAGTGTAGCGTGGCAGTGCCACGCCGACCGGTCGAAGGAGCCACGTGGCTCGAGCGGGGTCACCTGGGACTGTGGGCGGTTGGACGGGATGGCTTGAGGGTCTGAGACCCTCAAGCACCGCGGTTTTGGCCTAGTCGGCCAAGGATTCCGTCTAATCCGCTACACGATATTTCGATATTGATATTTTTTATATATCGATATCGATATGAAGATCTTTAGTTCGAAATTTTTCTGCCTTAAGGTCAATATCGATATTGATATCGATATTGATATATCGATATCAATATCGATATATCGACTGGGCGATATCAATATTGATATTGTCCAGTATGTATTTAGCATTATACAAATACCTTTGAACTTTGATTTTTTTTACACGTACTTTTTCGCGGCATGACTCCCAGACGTTAGAGGAGCCTTATGTTAGTGTTTTTGCACATATGGGAAGGATTTCTGCAAGGCACAAATGCACAAAACATGAACAAGACATGCAATAGGGGACAAGGGAGGGAGGAGGGATGGTGTTTGGGGGTAGGGAGGAGGAGAGGAGGAAAGGAAAGGAGGGGGAAGGAGGGGCAAGGAGAGGGGGGGGGGAGAGAGAGAGAGAGAGAGAGAGAGAGAGAGATAGAGAGAGAGAGAGAGAGAGAGAGAGAGAGAGAGAGAGAGAGAGAGAGCACAACTGTTACTCAAAATATGAAGAGTACATCATCGCGTACATGAACTATTGACTCAAAAGTTCTTATGCAACAACAAAGTGTAGTACCTCTCTCAACGGTCAAGCTTTAGGAGCGTGTACCATGACTTAAGGCACATGAGTGCCCGCAATGTCTGGTCGCCAAGGTTGTGCCGCCTATTCCCGATGACGTTCTCGCTCTGGCTGAATACACGCTCGCACGACGCGCTGGATGCTCGCACGGCGAACACGTCTGGAGCACAAGCACCCAAGCCTGGGCACCTCCCAGTCTCAATCCTCCAAAACGTCGTCGGCGTACCCCGCACCACATCGTACCGAGTGCGGTCCACCTATAGGTGTCCACCTCACTCTCGGCCGTAGCAGGCGAGTGTCGAGCATCGCTGTCGGCGTACTCGTCATACAAGGCCGCCAACACTGTCTGCTGCAACGATCTGCTGCCTGATGCTGCTGGCCAAATGCCTACCGCAAACCTGCTGCCTGCTACTGTAACAGTGTCTGAGTCAAGATGGCCGCAAGAGATGTGGCTGAGACTACTGACGCTGCTGCAACACCTCTGCTGCCACCTGCACCTGACACAACGGTGGAGGCCACTGACTCCTGCTGACTAGCAGCTTCTGTCGCATGGGCTGCCTTCAGGTATGGCACCACTAGACTGTCAAATCTCTGTCGGCCCTCCTGTAGTGTAGCAAAACCCATGCCTCTCTGCCTTGCAAAATGTGCAAGACCGCGTCCAGGATCCAGCATCATGGTTGTCCAGCACACGATTATCATGTAGTCAGAGCTGTAGGTGGAGAGGAGGTCATCTTCTTATGTGGTGCCAGCTGTAAGTGCTGCTGGCGTGTCGACGGAGGCCTGCTCTGTGGTGAGGTGGTCACGCAAGAGGTGGTAGCATGGCAATACCAAGTGCAGAGTGGGCCGAACCTTGCTCTCCATACGAACAGAGACGGTGTTGAAGGGCTGCAACACTCTGATGAGCGCCTCCATCAACACCTCGTCTGGCGCATCGAGCTCGCAGGGTCGTCGCGCAGCTGCTGTCCATCCCCTCATCCAATCCTGTCGTGTTGCTCGTGTCTCCACAAATGCCTCCAGCATCACCAGCATGCTGTCCCACCTCGTACACACATCCTCCACCAACCGCTCTACCTGATCTGGCCTTAACTCTCGTCACCGCTCTCGTAGCGACGACGAGTTGCGCAAGGTTTACACCACCTTGTGCACCCTCCTGATCATCTCCTCCACCGCTGCATCCGCCGTCAACAAGGCCTGCACAGCTAGGTTGACGATGTGGCAAAAATACCGGAAAAACCACTGTGGGTCGAAGGTGTCTGGCTAGAGTGTCACCAATTGGTCGGCCATCTTCTTGTTGTTGGAGGCGTTGTCAAAGTGATTTCCTTCACCTTCCCCTCGCGCTCCCACTCCTCAAACAAACACCAGTGCAGTGCCTGGGCAGAATACTTGCCCGTGTGTCACTTTGGCACAGCAATGAAGTCGAACACCGCCGTCATGTTCTTCCACTTCACGTTCAACGAGTGCGTAGTGATTCCCATGTATGCACGGCCGTTCTGTCCCGTCCATGTGTCGACGGACGTGGCAATACGGCCGTCGGCTGCTTCTAAGAGCTCCTTCATCAATGCCTTGTTTAACCCCCAATCACCATGGATGGTAGCAGTGAACGCTTTCCTGTTGGGGAGGGTTGGCTTGGGGTTGAGTTCTACCACAATGGTGCAAAACTGATCACACTCAATAAGGTGGAAGGAAAGGTCGTGGATGACTCAAAGGCGCCTCTGCTTCCTCTTAAACCTATCTTGACAGAACAGCGGATCTCCTGTCATGATGACACGCTCTATGGGAGCACCGGTGGGATGAATGACCTCTGCACCTCTGAACTTCCCCCACCCCTCTGGCGCAACCCTCATGAAGACCGTGCGGAAGTGGTTGTTCCGTACGTGGCTCGCTGTAACAGTACGCGGTCTGAGAGTTGCCCTGCGCACGATTCTGTACATGAAAAACGGTACGAACACTAAAGACAACCGGTTTTGGTGCAACGGTAGCGTAGTTCATTCTAAAACCGTTACATTGGTATCCATGAGCTAGGTGTCACCCTTGGTGACTTAGTCGCTGGACGACCTGGAACCTACTGAGTCGCCGCTAGGAAGCTGCAGCCACCACTCCACTCCTCCTCACCCAAGTCCGGCGGAGCAGATTGATTGGTCGACGGCTCCACCTTCCTAATAACGACGCAGAAACAGCAGACTAGGTTGTTTTCGGTGACAAGGTCCGCAGCCGAGTTTGCTTCCGCCCGCCTTGTTGTCGCGTTACAGAACCGCCGCAGCAGGCCAGTTTCTCCAGAAACATACCCCGACTTTGAAGAGGCACTGCAGGCAGACTTCTCCAAACGCTGTGTGCAGCATACCGTTAGAAAGAGCAAGAGACGAACTTTTCAGAACTCCCTCAGTCGCCAACTTTGGACATCTGTGTGGCCTGCTACGGCCCAGGGACCAAAGCTTCGAAAAACAGGTTGTTTCTTCCCCTTTCAGTCAACAAAGACATATTTTTTCATCCACATTGCAGGAGAAACGCTGCTTAAATTTTATCTATAATTTTTGGCCATGATTTCATGCTTTGCTCTGACTTTGAACCTCATTTGATGAGTGAAAGGTGAAAAAGAGGGGTGTTTTGGCACGTTCCCCTTACAAAGGGCGTGGAAATAGTGGAAAACCATTTTATCCCGCTTACCATAGCCAAGAGTGCTTGAAATACGTGGAAGATATTACTGGTGCATCTGCATTCTAGCTACCACCACACTCTCACTTAACTCTTGCCCCCCCCTCCCTTCCCCTTCCTCCCTTCACCCCTCCTCACCAGTCATGGTGGGAGGTGGTCTCCCCATGTCCGTGGCAGGAGGAGGCCCTCCAAAAACCCCAGCGAAGGAGAGTGGCCTAAGCGCATCCGAGAATCGTGCTCAGTGCACGATGTCACCGACGAAGAGCGCTTGTGGGACGGGCACCGGTCACGCCGCATCCGCCGCTTTCGCGAAGATGCCGCCCGGTGGGAGCCCTGCCGCTAAGGACATCGTGAAGGGACATGAGGAAGCCAAGGAGACGACGTCAACTCCACGTATTGGTGATAAGGCCGAGGGCCTTGCCAACGCCACCGGCGTAGCAGACGTGGTGGACACAGAACATGCTGTCCCTGAGGGCGAAGACAATGACGTTGGAGCAGAGGATGACCGGCTCTCCTTGGAGGCCCAAGATGAAGAGGACGACGATCCTCTCAAGAGTATTGATGCTGCCACCTTCGCGGCGATCAACCACCTTGTGGACCTCAAAATCCGTGACTTTCGCAAGGTGGAAGCTGTTAGGATTTCGGTCCTAGCAAAGGGGAACGGTGGCCCTAAGCTACCTATTGGTCATACATCTCGTGGCGTTGACCCGGATGGCATACCAGTAGGTGGTGACGGGAGGAACATGCTGCCCACCTCGGCACGTGCACCAACCCCACAACCCCAGGATGGTCCCTTGGCTCGCCTTGAGCAAGGAACACGTGGAAGAGCACAGACATGTGCTACGGCCGCCAACACGACCATCGTGTCTAAGGCATGCCAGGGATCGTAAAAGGATCCAGCGAACATCGCTGATCCACTGAACCTTTTGCAAGACGCCAAGGCATACAAGCATTTACTCAACGCTCTTGAGCGTAACCAGCTCACCAAGAGCGTGCTTGTCCTCAAGCAGCACGTTCATCCTGATGCATTCAGCAGTATGTTGAACATCAAGTGTAAACCGGGCTCGGTCTGCTAGCCTCAACCGGATGGTGTAGGCACCAACCGGCGGCAACGGCGACCAAGAGGAGGCCGGTGCACACCTTCCCGAGTACATGTGGAAGCGTAGGATCATCTTGGGGGAGCACGGGAACATGTGTGGCACAGTGTAAGTAAACTGTACTTGTTCTTCAAATGTCAAGATACAAGACTATATGTACATGATGACACATCCTAGGCGACCCGAGGTCGCCGAGCCGTGTGCGGCTCCGTACGGGCCTGGGATGAGCGTTATTGCCTCTGCATCACAAAGCTCATCTTCCCAGATTTCCAACGCACCAAGAATTGCATCATTCCGGGGAGGAACGGCCGAGATATGGCCGTTTCCGTGAACCACGGCAATCTGCCGCTGGCAGCACCACTAGCGGCAGTGACGGCCGCCCGAAGCGCCCTTTCTGGTAATAACACATCGGGGCGCCATTCCGAAGCGCCCTTGGACCTCAATGATCCTTCATTCATTGCCTAACCGGGCCTCAAGGTGCGCTTCAGCCTTGTTGGGCCTTCCGAGGGTCGAGCCTTGGTCCTTGGGGATGAATTCCCGTCACCCGTTTTCCCCTCAGCCGGTCCAACCTTTGGCCGGGCGTAACTTCCTCAATTCTTGATGGATCGACCCCATTCTTGGGTTGATCTCGTACGGTTTTTCCTGTAGATTCCAAATCCACATTCGGATTACACACTTCACGAATCCTCAAGCCGTGATCAGTACCGTTGGTACTGTCCGGCTTACACTAACCCCCCCTTTTAGGAGCGAGCCGTCCCGGTTCGCTCTTGGTACTCCCGGAGGATGGCATTTTCCCCCCCAACGTTGAAGTTGCGGGCAGGCTCCCATGAGTTGTGGGCCGCATCATAGCCCTTCCATTTGACTAGGTTCTCCCATCCACGGCCACGACGACGGTGGTCAAGGATGGCCTCCACCTCAAACTCTTGCTCGCCCTCGATCACCAACGGAGGGGGAGGCTCAGAACTGCGGCCAGGAAAATGCTCGGCCGGACCATGGTAGAGTTCGAGCTTGGAGAAATGGAAAACGTCGTGGACTGGCATGGAAGGCGGAAGAGCCAACCGCGCCACCACGGGTGTCCGCATTTCGAGCACCTCGAACGGACCAAGCCGCCGGGGTCTCAACTTGTCCGACCGGATCCCGCGAAGCTTGACGTGCGCGCTGTTGAGAAGCACACAATCACCGACCTTGAGCGTTGCGTCTGCGCGTCGGCGGTCCGCTTGCACTTTCTGCTGCTCTTGCGCCTTTGCCTATGCATGCCGCGTTGCTGCCCAAATCTGCTTGATGTCACGTGCGGTAGACTCCACCGTGGGCAGGTTGCTTGCGACGTGCAAACTAAGGGGCATGGCGGGCACCATCCCGTTCACCACCTCAAATGGTGCCTTGCCGGTGGAGACGGACATGGCAGAGTTGTACGCCAGTTCAGCGACCGGAAACCGCTGGTCCCACGCCGTCTCGTCCGGGTCACCCACTGTACGGAGGAGCTGCTCCAGCGTCTGGTTCGTCCGCTCCGTTTGCCCGTCAGTTTGGGGATGAAAACTGGTCG
Organism: Penium margaritaceum; assembly: GCA_023375785.1. Lineage (NCBI taxonomy): Eukaryota > Viridiplantae > Streptophyta > Zygnematophyceae > Desmidiales > Peniaceae > Penium > Penium margaritaceum. The sequence goes on along the minus strand of SZWC01002797.1, from coordinate 193,521 downwards.
ACAGCTGCACCTTGCTGCCATACCGCTCCATGCGTTCTCGCTAAAACGTGCTCGTGAAGCGCAGGTCACGGTCGCTCACAATGGACCGAGGCACGCCATGGAGGCGCACCACGTGCTCGAGGAACAGCCGAGCCGTACCTTCCGCGCTCACCGTATCACGCGTCGCAATGAAGTGCGACATCTTGCTGAAGCGATCCACCACCACCAACACCGCATTGTGGCCTGGCGCTATCGTGGGCAAGTCCGTGATGAAATCCATGGAGATGTCTTGCCACGGCTGCTCGGGAATGGGCAAGGGTTGGAGGAGACCCGGGGTCTTCGTCCTCCACGCCTTGTGACGTTGGCACACGTCACAACTCCGACAGAATTCAGCCACCTTTGACGATATAGTGGGCCACCAAAAGAAGCGAGCCACCGTCTTCAAGGTCTTGTCGGCGGAGAAGTGGCCGCTCGGGCCACTGTCATGGCACTCCTCCAAAATCCGCTGCCGAAATGCCGGCACTGCAGGAACCACCACCTGTTGCGTGCCGCGCCGTCGCCAATATGGCACTTCGAAGAAAAATCTCCGAGGGTCATACTCCCCATGCGCCTCGTAACCCGCCGTGAAGAGCTTCACAAGGAAAGCATCCTTGTGGATGGTGAGAGACGCAACCTGCATCATCAGGTCCGGTCGATGTGAGAGTGCATCGGCTGGGTTGATGCGACCCGGCCGGTAGACGATCTCATAGTCGAAGTGCGACTCGAGGTACTCCACCCAACGCGCTTGCCGCCGGCTCAGGTTCGGCTGCGTCTTGAAGTACTTCAACGCGTGGTGGTCGGTGTAGACCGTGCATTTCCGTGCCTCGAGGTAGCACTGCCAGTTCTTGAAGGCTGCGACCATGGCGAGCATCTCCTTGTCATGGGTGGCGTAGTGCAGCTCCGTCCCACGCAACTTGCGTGAGTAGTAGGCGACCGGCTGCGAACCGTTGCCAAAGTCCTGCAAAAGGATTTCACCAATGGTCAGATCCGATGCATCCGTCGCCATCTCAAACTCACGGCCGCTGTCGACCAAGTGCAAGGCCGGCGCGGAGGTCAGAGCCCTTTTGAGATTCTCAAAGGCTTTTTGTTCGCTAACTCCCCAACTCCACTCGCGATCCTCGCGAGTGAGATTGGAGAGTGGCACTGACACTCCCGCATAGCCAAGGATAAATCTGTGGTAGCAGTTGTAAAAACCAAGGAACACTTGCACATCGTACACACTACAAAACTTCGGCCACTCTTGCACAGCCGACACCTTGCGCGGATCCATGGCAATCTGTCAATTGCCAATTATGTGTCCAAGGAATTCAACTTTTCCCACCGCGAACTCACACCTAGAGAGCTTTGCAAAAAACTTCTCCCTCCTCAAAATCTCAAGGACCTTCTTCACATGCTCCTCATGCTCCTCCGCCGTCCTGCTATACACCAAGATGTCGTCAAGGTACTCCACCACAAAGTCGTCCAAGTACGGCCTGAAGATGTTGTTCATCGCTACCATGAAGGTGGCCGGTGCATTGGTCAACCCGAAAGGCATCACGAGGAACTCGTAGTGACCATAACGGGTGCAGAAGGTCGTCTTTTCCACATCATCTGTTGCGATGCATATCTGGTAGTAGCCGGAACGGAGGTCGATCTTTGTGAAGAAGCGAGCTGCACAGAGTTGATCGAAGAGCTCCTCGGCTCGTGGAAGCGGGTACCGGTTCTTGATGGTCAACTCATTCAATGCCCGGTAGTCCACGCACATGCGCATCTCCCCCGTCTTTTTCTGCACAAACAAGACAGGTGCAACGTAAGGAGACAAGGACGGGCGGATGAAGCCCTGCTCCGTCATCTCGGTCAGCTGCTTCTTAAGCTCCTGCAGCTGCATGTCGGTCATGCGATACGTTGCACGAACAGGCGGACGTGCTCCAGGTTTGAGTTCGATGCGATGCTCCACGCCCCGCTTCGGTGGCAGACCCGTTGGGAGGGTGTCGGGGAACACGTCCTCGAACTCCGTACACACCTTCCGAAGCCCCTCGGGCACCCCGGCAAACTTGCCTTGTGCCCCCGGCTTCTCACGAGTCGCCCCTTGCGCCACAGCAGGCGCCACGTCCTCTGGTTCGTCGAAGTCGTCCTCCACGTCTCGCACGAACGCCAGAAAAATCTACTCCTTCCAAATTGCGCGCTTTAGCTGCACCAAGTTCAGCATCATAGGCGCCGATTCCTCCTTGTGAGGCACCGGCTGCTGCGGCACTTGTTCCTCGCAAGTCTCCTCCTCCGCGGCCTCATTCTCGGACCACGTAGGCAGGGGATACTCCTTGTCTCCGAGCTTGACTGAGACGGTGCGCGCCTCCCAATTGACGGCGGGGTTGTACTTGTGGAGAAAGTCACGACCGAGGATCACATCGTAATCCTTCATCGGGCACACCCGGTATACGGTCGTTATGCGAAGCTTCTCCACGCGAATGGAGAGGGGACGGGCCAGGTACCCTACTTCAATCGTGCCGTCCACTTGGTTAGTGGTCCGCTTCTTACTCGTGAGCGCAAGGCCCCACTTTCGAGCACGCTCCATACTCACAAAACTGTGCCTCGCGCCACAATCCAGTAGGCTCCCCACCTTCCTCTTGACGCCTTTCACTCGCGCCTCCAAGAGAAGTGCGGACTGCTCCTCCTCATACCCCGCGTCACATGCCTTGACCTCGGAAACCCCCTTAATTGCCGCAAGGCATTCGGGTGGGCGGTCAAGTGGCGGTTTGGGCTGAGAGGAACCAGGAGTAACGCCATCTACTCCCGGCTCTCCTCGTTTCCCGACTCCTTTGTTGCTTTCTCTGCTTCCTTCGTGGCTTGCTTCCCCTTCCATTGCCGCTTACCCTTGCCGTCGCCCTTCTTAGGACTCCAGCAATCACGCGCAATGTGGCCAGGTTTGCCACAGTTGTAGCACTTGCGCTGCTGCAACGCTCCAATCTCCATGGGCGTGTCGTCGCTCTCGGCCCGCTTGCCGTAACCACCACCCGAAGAATTGTGGCTGTAGGCATGAGTCTGGTGCACACGCGAGTCGTACCTCTCTGCTGCTGCGATCATCCTCGGCAGGTCATCGTTGAGGTCGTGTATCACCGTCACAGCGCTGGCGTGGTCCTTGAGGCCGTTGCTGTAGTGGAAGCATAATTCGTGGGAGTCGAAGCCACAGTTGGCCACGATCGCACGAAATCTGCGGGTGTAGGCGGCAGGCCAGTTTGGCGAAGCCGACGCAGCTTGGCACGCGCGTTGTTCCTCACGTCACCCACGGTGAAGCGCTTGATGAACGACTCCGTGAACTCTTCCACGAGGTCGGCCATTTGAGGGTAGGGTCACCACTGCTGCAGGTTGGAGCCGATGGGATTGAGATTCCGGTCGCGGCCGCAATGCCGGCGACCATTGCTGCTCCATTGCCTTGTGGATTGGACCGCATGATGTCGGTCCACCAATCCAACGATGCCCCTCTCAACAGGGTCACGGCGTAGTCGCGGCGCGCCTCGTACCTCGAGGCATCCACGCCGATGGCGGTGAAGTACAATTCCAGTCCGAGTATCCAAGCGTGCGGAGCTGGCCCATCCTTCTTCGATGGGTCGAACGGCTCCGGCTTGGGCGGGCTCGGGACGCCCACCGCAGGTACGTTTGCAGTGGCAACTGCCACTGGTGTTGTCACTGGACGCTTCGCGAGCTCTTGATTGAGGTACTCGTTCTGCTTCTCCAACAAGTCCATCTTGGTCTGCATGTCAGCGAGCAACTTCTGCAACGCTGCAGCTGCTGTTACTTTGCCTTGCGCGTCGAACGCCGCAGCCAACGAGGACGAGCCGATTGAAGTCATCGTGCGTCCGGTGTAACTTCTTCCTCAACGGGTCCTCCGGTTACCGCCTTGTCACCAGAATGCATGGTTGGCCTTGGGCACGGATCCGCCAAAGAGACGAGATGCGTGCTGGTCTATGCTGACCAGGAGAGGTTGCCACGTAGATGATTGTGCCCCTGAGCCAAGGGTGGCTCTGATACCAAGTGTAAACCGGGCTCGGTGTGCTAGCCTCAACCGGATGGTGTAGGCACCAACCGGCGGTAACGGCGACCAAGGGGAGGCCGGTGCACACCTTCCTGAGTGCATGTGGAAGCGTAGGATCGTCTTGGGGGAGCACGGGAACACGTGTGGCACAGTGTAAGTAAACTGTACTTGTTCTTCAAATGTCAACATACAAGACTATATGTACATGATGACACATCCTAGGCGACCCGAGGTCACCGAGCCCTGTGCGGCTCCGTACGGACCTGGGATGAGCATTATTGCCTCTGCATCACGTAGCTCATCTTCCCAGATTTCCAACGCACCAAGAATCGCATCATTCCGGGGAGGAACGGCCGAGATATGGCCGTTTCCGTGAACCACGACAATCTGCCGCTGGCAGCACCACTAGCGGCGGTGATGGCCGTCCGAAGCGCCCTTTCTGGTAATAACACATCGGGGCGCCATTCCGAAGCACCCTTGGACCTCAATGATCATTCATTCATTGCCTAACCGGGCCTCAAGGTGCGCTTCGGCCTTGTTGGTCCTTCCGAGGGTCGAACCTTGGTCCTTGGGGATTCATTCCCGTCACCTGTTTTCCCCTCAGCCGGTCCAGCCTTTGGCCGGGCATAACTTCCTCAATTCTTGATGGATCGACCTGGTTCTTGGGTTGATTTCGTACGGTTTTTCCTCTAGATTCCAAATCCACATTCAGATTACACACTCAACGAAACATCAAGCCGTGATCAGTACCGTTGGCACTGTCCGGCTTACATCATGGGTACGTTGGTGGCTGGTGGCATGGCCGACAAGCCTCATCCCGCCCACCCATCCCAGGGTCGCAAAGCTAAGCATCCATTACATGATGATGCTCACAGCCTGACGGGTGACACCCATAATGATTGGTCGACGGGCCCCAGAGGCTCTCGTCGTCTTCATGAGGCTGAGAAAGCGATAAGCGAGAAATACCCTGAGGATGATGATGAAGTATTAGACGTTGAGATCTCAAAGGCTGTAAAGCGCCTGAGTGATTATCCCAAGTTCGGCTTATCCAAGCACATGGACTTGGCCACTTGGAAGCCACGCATGGAGCTTTTGCTTGAGCTCCATAACATCAAGCAACGAGCTTGGGACGCCGTCGGGCAAGCTTGCCTTGACTGCGCAGCGCTCTTATCGGTGAAGAACCGACTGAAAGTGTTATACGTGGAAACACCTCAGTTGGTCCACAGACCTCACTGGGAAGACCTATGTAAGATCCTCATGGACTTGTACGGTAGGGAGTCCGTCTCCCAACAAGCGTCCAGGCGTCTGTCGAAAATCCACCAGGGTGACCGCAAGCTTGCGGAATACCTCCAGGATTGGGACAACACCTTGGACAAAATCACCGATGAGGACCGCCATCCCAAGTGGTAGATCGTGGAATGGCTCACCAACGGTCTTTCTAACGAGTCCCTCACTCGTGCTTGTACACTGGATCCCCAAGGCAAGCCTTGGACCAGTTATGCTGAGCTACGTGACTTCATCCTCGTGAAGTACAACTCCATGTCGGCCGAGTATGGAGTGAACACACGCCGTGGCCAGCATAACGAGCATGGCAACAACAAGAGTCAGCACTCTCCCCAACGTGGTGAGCATAAGTTCCCTCGGCACGGGTCGAATAGTCACAAACCCTCCAAGCCGTAGGACAGCCATAAGGAGCATGTAGATGGCAAGGCCAAGACAGGCACCCTCACGTGCTACTATTGTGGAAAGACTGGGCACTATGCGTCTGAATGCCGCAAGCGCCAGAAGGATCGTGCTGAGGGAAATACCAATGAACAGGCAAAGACAAGCAGGATAAGGGACAAGGAAACCGTCAGATTGCCAAGGGCGTGAATGGTGGTCGCGGACCAGCAGGCTGTGGGAAGGGTTCTTGAATCCCCTAGTGGCCGGTAGTGGACAACCACTAGGGGCTGTGGCAGAGAGATCCTTGGATGTTGAACGTGCTTTCATGTTTTAGGATGATGTGAAATAGTTGGAACGCCTCACTGGAGCTTTGTTTTCTGTTGTTTTCTCCTTCCCCATGAGCAATGAATCTGCGTATCTCTCTTGTAATTGTCCACTCTTGCATCTCATCGATGATGAATGCTTGCAAAATCACACTTGTCTGATCGTATCCACACGACAGAAAGCAAACAAAATGCTTGAGTTGGCAAATGTAGCCCACAAGATGAACTCACTCACGCAAGTGACTGTTGCAGTTCCTATCTTTGCGGGTCTCAAGAAAGAACTCTTGAATGGATGGCAACTCTTGTGCGATGTAATCAAAGGACACCACATGTGGCAGCAAGTGGGTGACTCTGTTGAGCTACGTCATAGCACAGAGCACTTTCGTGTGTACCACTTGTAGGCTAAGCCTCCAAAGAGCTTGTTCACACGCTCATCACACACAAAGATGACAATGGAATTTGCAGGTCATCTGGCTGGGGCACGCGTGCAAGTCCTAGTTGACACAGGTGTTGATGACGAGTTCATTAATGCCTCTCATGTGCGACAACTAGGATTGAATTGCACGCCTTGTGAGGGAAAAGTCACCGTCGGTGACGACCGTGAGGTCGATGTACTCGGCATATGTCGAGCAAGGCTCAAGCTAGGAACTCTCATAACAATCGTCAACTTTACTGTCATTGACTTGACAGATTATTTTGACATTGTTTTGGGCGACCCTTGGCCTAATGAGCACAATGCCAACATGAGTTGGGTCACAAAGACTCTCACCGTACAAAAAGGCAAGCGTTGCATCACGCTTTCGCCTATGGATCGCTCAAAGCCCTCTCACAAGAGTGAACAATCCGTCCTTACGGCGCTTCAAGTGAAGCGATACTTGCGTAAAGGGCACAACGTGTTCCTAGTGCAACTTCGTAAGGTCGATGACGACGATCCACCGTTGAGCTCGAGTGATGTCAGTTCTCTCCTTGAAGAGTTTTCTGACGTTTCTGGCCCACTCCCGGATGGCCTACCGCCATAACGGAATGTTGGTCACACAACCCCTCTCGAGCCTGGAGGAAAGCCATCGTTTCGGCCCATGTATCGCCTCAGTCCTGCTAAGCATGAAGAAGCCGAATGACAAATCAAGGAATACTTGGCCAAGGGATGGATTGAACCCAACAGCTCTCCATTTGGAGCTCCTATCCTCTTTGTCAACAAGAAGGATGGAGGTTTGCGCATGTGTGTTGACTACCGTGCGTTGAACAGCTTGACGGCTAAAAACCGTTATCCCTTGCCAAGGATCGAGGATCTTTTTGACCAACTCCAAGCTGCAAAGGTCTTCTCTTCTCTTGATCTAGCTCAAGGATATCACCAAATTCGGATCACTGAGGAAGATGTTCCAAAAACTACGTTTCGTACACATCTGGGACATCATCAGTTCTGAGTGCTGAGCTTTGGTCTTACCAATGCCCCAGCGACGTTTCAAGCCACAACGAATCACATATTTTGTGACCAGTTGGGCAAAACCGTCTTGGTGTACCTTGATGATATCCTGGTGTTCTCAAAGAATCATGAGGAGCATGTACAACACCTGCGTACAATGCTCGAGATCTTCCGCAAGGAGAAGTTCTTTGCCATGATGGAAAAGTGTGCTTTCACACAACCCGAGCTGTAGTACTTGGGCTTCATCGTTGGCAACGAAGGAATCCGAGTGGATCCTTGCAAAGTGCAAGCTGTTGTGGACTGGCTTCAGCCATCCAATGTGGGCAGAATACGAGCCTTCCTAGGCTTAGCGAATGACTTCCGTCGCTTCATGCAAGGCTACTCTAGCCTTGTCGCCCCACTCACAGCTCTCACACGTAAAGACGTGAAATGGTCATGGTCTGATGAGTGTGAGAATGCATTTTTACGTGTCAAGGAAATTCTGGCATCTGCACCTGTGCTTGCACTCCCGAATCCCGAAAAACCATACGAGGTGCTCTCTGATGCATCTATCGTCGGAATAGGGGCTGTCCTTATAAGAAGGACGACCGGTCGCATATGAGAGTCTTGAAGGTTTGGCGTTGTTACCTCTCAGGCGCTGAGACTCGCTACACCACAGGCGACCAAGAGTTACTTGCGGTAGTTCATACCTTGAAGGTTTGGCGCTGTTACCTTGAAGGTGCCAAGGGTGGATTCACAGTGGTTACAGACCACAACCCCCTGGTATTCTTTCAGTCACAACCCAACCTTTCTCGGTGACAAGCTCCTTGGAGCGAGTACTTGAGCAGATTCCACTTCCAGTGGGAATATTGACCCGGTCTTACAAATGTGGCAGACCCGTTGAGTCACACTCCGGTCAACGTGGTTCTCACCACACTTCAAGCGCGATCTCTTCACACGAAAGATGTACGGGAGCAGGATGTGTCCAAGCCTGACAACCCCCTACGCCAGCCACCAAAACCGACGGCGTATTTCACGCCATTCTTGCAACATATATGCATGGGATACTTTGACGACCCCTGGTTTCACCAGGGTAACATTGACCGATACGGCTTGGTGGAAGCCTCTGGTTTCTACTGGAAGGGCAACTTGGTGGTTGTGCCCAACTCCGGAAAGCTGCGGGATGAGATCTTTTTTAAGTTCCATAACCCAGCAGCAGCTGACCACCTTGGTGCAGCAAAAACCGGAAAGGCTCTCTCAGAGCATTATTGGTGGCCTGGATGGTCATGCGACGTACGCAAGTACATCCAAGCCTGTGACTTGTGCATCCGCAACAAGTCGAGCAACAAGGCACCAGCAGGATTGTTGAAGCCCCTCCCAGTGCCCAAATCCTCATGGGAAGAAGTGAGCATGAATTTCATCACTGGCTTACCCAAGACACCTCGTGGCCATGATGCTATCCTCGTGGTGGTTGAATCTTTGACCAAGATGGTGCATTTCATGCCCACAACCACGCATGCCATTGTAGAGGAAACAGCACACATCTTTTGGGACACCATTGTTCGACAGCATGGACTGCCGTTACGCAACCCATGCTGATGCTCGTGCGTCTCGTTGATCGAGACGTGCGGTTTTGAAGTAAAAACGTGCAAGCCCTTTGTGAGATCTTTGGCACCCGCCAAAAGATGTCTACTGCCTTTCATCCACAAACGGATGGACGGTCTGAACGGATGAACCGAACTCTAGAGCAGATGCTCCGGATGTACGTGGATCCTTCGATGGATGACTTGGATGAGTTTCTCAGTCCGGCAGAATTTGCCTACAACAACTCTCTTCATGAATCCACGAAGTTGACACCGTTCTTTCTGAACTACGGCTGGCATCCGATGGTATCTGTCTCTTTGATGAGGCGCGGGGGCGGCAGGAATCAGGTACCTTCCGCCCAGGCCTTTGCCGACCGCATGGACACTCTTCGTCGAGAAGCACGTGAATACCTCCATGCATCGAAGCAGCGCCAAAAGGCCTATGCCAATGCTAGTCGCCGTGATGTCACATTTTCTGTCAGCGACCAGGTACTTCTGAGGACAAAGAACATGCGTCTCAAGACGCCTAGAGAAAGGAAGATCCTCACCCAGTGGGTCGGACCATTCAAGGTCACTCATAAGATTGGTGAGGTTGTGTATCGTCTTGCTCTTCCAAAGGTCATGAAGATCCATGACGTGTTTCATGTCAATCTTCGTGCACCTTATGCAGCATCAGGAACGGTTCAGCCTTCGCCTGTAATACTCGCAAGTGACGGTCAGTACGAGGTACATGGGCTCCTCCAACACTGCGAACGTACACGCGGTAAACGAGTTATGAAGGAATACCTCGTGAGTTGGGCCGGTTGTGGAACTGAACACAACAGTTGAGAGCCTGAGAGTCGTGTCCCGGCCGCTATGATCAAGGACTATTGGCAAGACCAGGCTGCTCGCTTTCGCACTCGTACCCCCGGGGGTACCACCCTGGCACAAGCCCCAAGCAGGGAACCTTCACCTGTCAGAGTACAGACAAGAGCACAACGGCAGCGATCTCGGACGCATAGAGACGCCCAGGCTGATGGTCGCGAGGACGCTCCTCGCAAGAGGGGGAGGAAGCGGTAGCCGTGAAAACTTTTCATGTGAACTTGGCTGATCTATGTACGATCTTGTGCTCGTGAAGGATATCAATCTCAATCTTTTGAGTTTTCTCTCCCTGTGCAATGGCACATAGTCCAATGGATGCACCCAATGATTGTTTTGTTAAACCAACAAAGCATGTCTTCTTCCACCAACATCCAATCTAGACCCTCTTGAACCGAGGACGGTTCATAGTAGAGGGGGAGGAATGTAACAAACCTGACATGAACTATGCCACTTCATTACGTGACATGGGCAGGCACCATTATTCCGAAAATGGTTAGCCATGTCGCAAGCTTAGAAAAACAGGGATATTCCCCACTTTGGTCGCTTGGTCGGCGAGGAGGCCTCCTCGTCGACCAGCCTCACGAAGAGGAAGCTTCATGGAAGCTTCCTCCTCGCAGGAGGGCGACCGGATAGTGCCTTGCACTATCCAGTCGTCGCTGGAGGTCTCGCGACCTCCAGCGGCGAACGCGAGCCCATCCCGAACATTCGCGATGGGCTGCGTAGGGCCTGCGCAGTCGCATTGGGCATGACCCAATGCGACATCGCAAGGACCCCCATCCCATCAAGGGGCCCCTCACGAGGCCGCTCGCCATGGCGAGGGGGCTCGCGAGGGGCCACCGGCGGGCGTTCCGACAGGACCACCCCGCCGAGTGCCACCGCCACTCGGTGGCGTGGCAAACACGTTTTTATAAACGTGTTGGCCACGCCATCAGAAGAGGGGCACCGAGTGGTGGCAAAATACCCTCGCACGTGCGAAGATATTTTGTCACCACCTCCCCATCCCTAATCACGCCGGAAACTTAGGGTTTCCACGTGGACAACATAATATTGTTTAACGGGTTGACTCGACGAGAGAAATGTATCTAGTCGAACCGCGTCAACCCGCCAACAAAATGGACGGATAAAATAATATCATCCACCCTCCCTCTTGGGTTGCCCTATGACGAGAATGGACTCCGCGCCCCGACCTTGGTCGGGGCATACTTGTGAGAGGAGTCATTCGTGAGAGAATTCACTTCACGGCGAAGTTAATCTCCACGACCAACCTGCGCGATTGCCATGAGCAATCCGGTCCCGAGGGCTCACTCACCCAAAGAAGCTTGCACCCCGTTTCACCCGCTGTGTTACATTGGTATCAATGAGCGCATGGGTTCGAATCCCGGGCCGACCTGAAGCGCAATACCACCTTGATGTCACACCATGGTGCCTGCGGGTACACATGGGAGAGAAGCATCGTCGAGACATGGGTCTCACATGCTGAGGTGAATTACAGGACGGCAGGTTGCTCCGTGGGAGTTGGGCTCGTACCGTGAGGGTGTCAACGCCAAGTACGGAGGACCACGTAGGGCCTGGTCACCCCGTGACGTGGAGGGTTGGCCTGCACCGAGGACGGTGTCAGGGTTCCGAGTGGGAGGAGTGTAACAGGACGCGGTCCGAGAGTTGTCCTGCGCACGATTCTGTACATGAATAACGGTATGAACACTAAAGAGAACCGGTTTTGGCTTAACGGTAGCGTAGTTCGTTCTAAAACCGTTACACTCGCCAAGTTTCTGGTTTCGCTATTCCTCGTCTTCACCCATACTGTACATATGGCACATAGCTCCTCAGCTGCTATACGATCCAACTGCTTCTTTTCAGGAAAGATTTTCTTCGATGGAATTTTGCCTGTCGCCTCCTTCTTCTCCAACATTTTCCTCATTGCCTCCTCCAAACTCCCTTGATCCCATCCATCTACCCACTTGACCTTCACATCCTTCCCCGCCGCAATCACCGTACCTGCTGTGCGTCCATGCCCTGTCACTGCTACCACTGCTGCAATAGCAGACGTAGTTTGCCTCAGAAGGTGGTCGAAACTCGGGCTCAGTCGCTATCCCCTCCCTCCGCGCCGCCGCATCCATTGCCTTGCGCGCAAGCTTGGCGCTTGGCATTGGCCTTTCAGCACCTGCCACACCTCCATCCTCCTCAGCAGCCCCTCCTTATGTTGCGTCCCCAGCCACCCACAGCGGATCATCGTCATCATCATCATCATCGCGCACCACATTTGATGGCCTTGCCTTGTCAATCTTCCTCTTGCCCTTGCTATCTGCTGCTGTTACCCCAACCTGCCCACGTCCACGCCCTCGCCCTCACCCACGACCTCTCCGCAACCCCTCTCCCGCTGCCCCCTGACACTATGGATGTTCCTCCCCCAAGCACTAACCCACCTCCATCTCGGACGCTACGCGTGCCAACCCGCTCTTGCCGCGGATGTACAACCCAAGGCCCTGTGGCTAGGATGTCCACCACAGCACGCAAGTCCACGTTCCTCTTCCGTGGTGCATCCAACCCCATCACCTGGTACAAGTCCCACCGCACTATTGAGTCCTCCAGCACCAAGTTGTACCAACAGTTCTAATACAATATCTCAGGCTCGTCCTTCCAGAAAAAGGCGAGCCATGTCCCAGCAGCATCCTTCACCTACTGTCGCCACCTCCTCGCTACCCACTCCGGCAATGCCGACGGGTCTACAGTACAAGGGCCCAACGTGACAATGAGTGAGCTGTTGATGAACGGCGGCATGATGGCCGGATCGCTCACGATCCGACCGTCGTAATCTGGATTGAAGTCAGGATCAGACTCCTCCTCCTTATCCAACGTGCCACCATCCTCCCCTCCATCCTTCTCTACTCCCAAGTAGTCATCCAGGCCCTCCCAATCCACTATTGAAAGAAAGCTGGCTCCACCCCTTCTGCCTGATCGGTAGCCACAGCCTCTGCCTTCGCCAACTGCCGAGCTACCCGCTCTGACCGTCGCACACCTTCATGCAACGCCTCTGCTGCTATACCCTACTGCCTGATTATTTCGTCTCCCAAAATAAATTTCAGGGTGTAGTCTTGGTTCGTTTTTGGGAACAATTATTTTTTTTGTTTTCGAATTGGACGAAATCACTCGATGCTGTTGTCATGATTTCGTTTTTTTTGCCTTCGAGCCGTCGGTTTCGGCTCCGTCCCTCACGTTTTCCGGTGTCGGTGGTCGTCCGACACCGGAAAACGTGCGATCGCGTGACCGTCCGAGGTCACGCGATCGCACTTTGGTTTTCGCTTGATAGGTCAGGGTCAAACAAGGATGACTGAATTAATATTCTGTATTCGTTTTCAGGCACAGAATTTCCTGATCAGAGCCAAATAAATGAATTCGTCGTCCCTGAATAGTTATTTAATAATGAAATCATCAGGTAGTAGGGTACCTGTTGTTGCTACTACTGCTGCACCTGCTACTGCTGTAGCTCCTGTAATTGCTGCTGCTGCTGCTTTACCTACTGTTGTTGCTGCTCCTTCTGTACCTGCTGCTGCTGCTGCTGTACCTGCTGTTGTCCCTGCTGTTGTTGCTGCTACAGAAGAGGAACCGAAGTCACCTCGTGGTTGAAGTGTGGATCTTCCACCAGTAGCACCTCCACCCCTCCCCCGTCTCTCGCAACTGCCTGCTGTCCTCCTCCACGCCTACCTCCAGCTCCCCTGCCCACAGCTGCAGATGCTGCAGATGATGTTGCTGGCCGCCCAACCTGTGTACGTCGCTGCTGGTAGTAGTTTTCCATAAACCTCCGCGTCTCAATCTTGGCCCAAATGTCGGGGTCAATGTAGGCATCGTTTGACGTTGACATCCTCTGGTCCAAACGCGCCAGGTGGCAGAGGCAAGCGGGCAGGTGCTTGCCTTTGCTGTCATGAACCACTCCAAACTGCCGCCTCCCCCACCACGCGCACCTCTGAATCCGCCTGCACCCTCTTCCGCCTCGCCTTCCTCTCCACCATCCCCTTCATCATCCTCCTCTGCCCACCAAGGTCTTGCACCACCACCTCCTTCCTCGCCATCATCGGCTCCGCCACCTCCTCTACCTGCTGAACCACCAACACCACTGCCACCTGCACCACCACCACCTCTCCTGTTGCACCACCGCCTGCACCGCCCGTGCCACTGCTGCCTGTTGCACCACCACCACCACCACTGCCACCTGCACCGCCGCTGTCACCTGCACCACCACTGCCACCAACACCACCACCGCCACCAGCACCACCACTGCCTGTTGAGGATCCACGGCCACCTCCTGCGGCAACAACTGCCCACGGCGGCAAAGCAACCGCCTCCCCAACAAAATACTGTCCTCAGAATGTGCCACGTCCGCTGCAGAAAGTAGAAGGTCAATTGGCCGCCCAGCAGGAGAGTACACTGTGCGACCGTGCACGATTGCGATGGATGGTGTCGGCAAAGATGTGGCAATGTGGGGCGCCACTGCTGTTGATGGAAGGGCAGGCACTCTACTGACAATGAGGATGAGAGAGTGCATGTCCAAGTCCGATTGAGAGAAGGAGAGGGAAAGAGAGAGAGAGAGAGGGGGGGAGAGAGAGAGAGAGAGAGAGAGAGAGAGAGAGA
>SZWC01002797.1:160478-170781 GCA_023375785.1 Penium margaritaceum | reverse complement strand
AGGATGGCAACCCAAGGACGTGACCGGGGGGGTCCCCACGAAGGACGGTGTCAGTCTGACAGGCAAGACCTCTGGCCAACGAAGACACACTCTCACCTCCCTGATCACGAAGGTGAAGACGCTGGAGGAGAGACTGCTCCAGCTGGCGCTCGCCGTCGACGGAGGCTGCAGACGATGGAGCAGGCGCGCTCGAGGGAGAGGCGAACCACGGAGGAGGGACGTAGGCCGAGGAAGGTGGGCCCGCGAAGGCGGGTGCTCCATAGGGCGGCGGCCAGCCCCAAGGGTAGAGGACAGGCGGATGTACGCCGGCGACACCGGCGGTGGAGTAGGCCTGAGCTTGGGAGGAGGTGGCAGACGAAGTAGAGCTGGAGCTGGAGCTGACAGTGGAAGAAGAAGGGGAGGACCCGTTGGTGCGAGCCCAATGAGCACACATGGCGCGTGCGAGGAGGACGTTGTCAGGGGGTGCAGGGCACTTGCGAGCGGAATGCTCAGAGGAGCCACAGTTCCAGCACACCACCTCACCAGGAACACGAGATGGCGCAGGAGATTTGCCCTTCCCCTTGCCTTGCCCACGACCGCGTCCACGTCCACAACTCTGGGAGGCAAGGGCCGTGGCTGTAGAGGTAGAAGAGGAAGAAGAAGAGGATGGAGACGAGGCCGATGTAGTAGTGGAGGAAGAAGTGGAGGTGGCAATGGAGACGGCGGCCACCCCTGCGACTGCAGTGCGATGAAGGCGCTTGTTTTGGAGGCTCGTCCACCAGGCTGCAAGCCTTTCAGCGACAAAGTCCCAAAGGGCACCAACGCCTGGAGGGGACTTGGGTGGAACAGGCTTGGAGGCAAGACGCTGCAGCTCGTCTGCTTTGACATCACGGAGAAGGTCGGACAGCTCGGGGATCAACCCGTTGACCATGGTGTGCACAGCGGATAGCTGACCTGGTGCGGCCTCACCAAGCTTGCGAAGCAGCTTGAGCCCGCGTGCCCAGTAGGCGTCAGCCGACTCGTCCGCACGCATTAAGAGTGTGTTGAACTGAACGATGAGAGCACTTTGTGCCGCCTGACCTGTGACTGTCGTGCGCCGACGAAGCATGGTGTACGCACCGACTGGGTCAGCCAGACGCTGAACAGCGGGGTCAGCATTATAAGTGCCAACATCGTTGACGAGTGTCTCAGGGGCAACAGCAATGAGGGTGTGGACAACGTGAGAAGACTCGTCAGCGACAGGGGTGAAGGAAGGTGTGGCAGGGAAGTAGTATTCCCACAGACGTTCTCCCTGAGCCCATGCACTAAACCGGGTCTCCTAGGAAGAGAAGGCAATTTCAGTAGAAAGGACAGGGGGCTGGGAGAAGGAGTCATGCTGGCGGGAGACTGCGGCAGGAGGGACAGCAGATGGGGTGATTGCAGGGTTTGAGGCAGCAGAGTTAGCACCAGGTGGGGTGGAAGAGACACCGGCACCGGTGCCAGCAGAGGAGCCAGCTGGCAGGACAGAGGCAGCAGGTAGCCGCTTGAGCACAAGTGCAGCCACCTCATCTGCGAAGGCGACTCGATTGTCGTTGGCGACTTTGAGACGCTCTTCAGCATCACGCTGAGCGTCGCGAGCGAGGGCCAGCTTGCGCTGAAGGTCTGCTATGACCGACTCGTCGTCACCAGGCATGGTGACGACTAATGGACCCTGCCGAGAAAATTTTGGCAGAGTTTCCCCCGCCCCAGTGGGCGTGGGAAAACTGGGAATGCCTTAGGCACGGTGGATATGTGCTGCAAGACAACCCGACCCAAGTCACACAGACAAGCCACCACAGAGAAAAGAGACAGAGGGCAGGAGAAGGGAGATGCAGACCAGGAGACCTCACGAGGCGTGTGAGGGGCTGCGCAAAAGAGCAAGAATAGGCGGGACAATGGAAGCAGCTGTAGCGGAGAGCACAGAGACGCAAGATGCAACCGGCACAATCAGTGCCAGGCAGCCTGTGGTGAAGGCGGCGCCAACGGTAGGAAGGATCGCCGCTGTAATGACGGCCGCTGTGACGAGTGTGGTGATGTCAGAGGGTGCAGATGCGGATGCTGCAACAGCGACGGCTATGGAGGTGCGAATGGCCGTAGCTGCAGTGGATACGGCAGAAGCTGCAGATGCTGTTGCAGAAGCCACAGCTGATGCGGCTGTCGCAAGCTGTGTCCCAATGTCCCAGCAGCTGCTGCAGCCAATGGTCCAGCTACAACGGCCGCCTCAGTGTAGGACTCAGCGGCGTGGCCAGCTGACGTTGATGCAGGGGCGCGTGCTGCTCTAGCTGCGGCGGCAAAGGTGGCAGCAGCTGCAGCTGCCGCGTCTATCACGGCGGACGCGGTACGTGTGAAGGTGCGAGCGAGCTCTACCGCGTCCTGACGCCAAGTTGAGTGCGACGACGAAGCAACGGTGTTGTGCGGCTGCTCAATCCCCCCAGAGGCACCAAGGGAGGGAGGGCTTACCGAGCTTTGTCGCGTAGCCGGCGGCGAAGGCGGGGGCTGACGCGCCAGTCATTCCTCGTGGTGCTCGCCGTGCGATGCCGCACCTGGCACGTTTGAGGAAGCCAGTTTGGCGTGCACCACCGTGGTGGGGCGCGCGTGGCAGCTTCCAACACTGCTGTAGAGAGGGTGCTGCTGGGCAGCCGCCACCACCGCTGTGGCTGTGCGTGGTGGTGCAGTTGCAGGGCTGATCGCGGCAGTCGTTGGCGGCTGCTGCGAAGATGCACAGCACTGTAGCCTTTGCTGAGGTTGACAACGTCGCTGCTGTTGCTGCTGCTGCAAGGCGCCGCTGCTGCTGCTGTTGCACGAAAGACTGTGGCACGACAGTGTGCGGGGCTGCTGTTGCAATGCTGCCTGCTGCTGCTGCCGCAAGGCGCCGATGCTGCTGCTGCTGGAAGGCGCCAACGCTGCTGCGGCTGCGCAAAAGCCTGTGGCGCGGCAGCGTGCGTACGGCTGCTGCAATGCTGCTTGCTGCTGCTGTTGTTGGGCGCTGAAGTTGCTGCTGCTGCGGGGAGGACTGTTGTACGGCAGAGTGAGGGCAGCGGCTGCAATGGTGTTTGCTGATGCTCAGGCCGTGGGTTGGGGCGGAGCTGGAGTACGGCAGAGGTGCAGAGGTTCAGAGGACCTGGGCTGCAGAGGTGCAGCCCGTGGGCGACACTCCGCCAAGCAAGACGGTGGCAATCCGTCGAGCACGGCAGCCCCCCCCCCCCCTTTCTTGCGTGGGCAGCAATCCGCCAAGTACGGCGGTCCACCTAGGGCTTCCTAGTGCTTCCTAAGGGTCAGGCCTGGGCAGCGTGCGGGAGCGAGGCAAGAGGGCGGCGGCGAGATGGTTGGGGTGCGGCTGCGAGAGGGCCTGCCACGAAGTCGTCCCAGAATCGAGGGACGGCGCTTCAATGCGTCGTCCTGCTTCCACGCTGCTCTGATACCAGTAGGCTGCTGTGCTAGACAAGCAAGCAGCAGCTGGATTAGGGCAAGGAAGACACCAAGCAATGGAGGGCAGAAGCCATAGGCAGTTTGCGTGGATGTTCGAAGTGAGAGAACACAGAACGACGAGACACACCGGACGAGGTGGTAGCCGTCAGATGGGGAGGAGGCGAGCGAGCGAGCAGCGAGCTCGATCTCGCTCGCCAAACTCCAAGTTCGGTGAAATGACCCAAACTTCCCACTACAAGGTTGCAACCTGACAACTAGGTCACTGGAGAGAAACCCTGCCAAAGAACAAGCTAAAGTGTGAACCCGAAGTAAATGTGCGTTTACACATGCACGCCGGTCAGAGGCACGTGAGACTTGTACAAATGCGTGGCTGTGAGGCCCGCCGTGTAGTCATGCCATCACGACGTAGCAGCCAGCAGGGGTTGCCTCTCTCCAGTTAGTCACCTGCAACCGTGAGGTGAGTGTGCAACGAGGCCAGAGGTCACCGTGTGGTACTGACAGAAAACCAACAGTCTTCACGGGTTACTGCTGCTTGCCGCCAGGTGCACTCGCTCCGTTCACCATTGTTGTCGTGAGATACGCGATCTTTTTAATGGTGGAAATGCACTGAAGACTCGTACGAGGTTGTCGTCAAGTAGTTAATGCGTTCGTTGCCCCTCCAGCGCCGCTGCGCTGTGATACCAAGTATTACGCTGAGCGGAACGTAGGTGGTTCACAAGGATGAGGTACGAAGGAGTAGACGATTTGAGGAATTGGGAGACATGGATCATTTGTATTACGATTTCCATATTCGCTCGTTTTTTAGGACCAGATAGTGTTATTTCCATACTCTCCAATTTTTAGCCGTTATTTCTCTTCGGAGGTGACTCTGCCATGATTTTCATGTTCTTCCAAGGATAGGCACAAGAGCCCAAAAAGAAATGAATTATTAGACAAAGTGCACTTTGATTTGTTGTAGTGCTAACTGACAAGTTCCTCTCTGGAGATGTTTTCCGAAGTAAATCTCTCACGCATGCTTCATCTTCAGAGCTGGAGGTGAGCAGATAGAATATAATTATTANCTGCCATGATTTTCATGTTCTTCCAAGGATAGGCACAAGAGCCCAAAAAGAAATGAATTATTAAACAAAGTGCACTTTGATTTGTTGTAGTGCTAACTGACAAGTTCCTCTCTGGAGATGTTTTCCGAAGTAAATCTCTCACGCATGCTTCATCTTCAGAGCTGGAGGTGAGCAGATAGAATATAATTATTATGAGAAAATATGACAAGCAGTACGATAAGCAGTAAGTGTACTTCGATGACAAGTGTCGAACGAGTGGAGCACATATATACAATGGCGAGAATCACTATGAGGTATATGTCGGGTCCTCGGCGCTCAAGCCGAGCGACGCGTGCGAGGTCGTGCCACGAGTGGTTGCTTCAAGAAGCTCCGCCAAGAAGTCGAGGGGCTTCGACAATATCGAGGCGCAATTCTGTAAAAGTCTAGCGCCGTCGAGAAGTCAACCAAACAGTATCACAACGTCGATACGATTCGCGACACTTCTGTCAACAATTCTGGAAAGTGGTCAAAGTTGTCAGAACCTCCTGAAACGGAACACCGGAGGTTGGGGCAGGCAGCCAAAATACCCTCGGCCAATCGGCGCGGTGGGCCACAAATGCAAGGACAGAAATACCCACTCACGGAGTTCAGGGATTCGTGTACGTCAGGGACATAACATGGGGGACCATTACTTAAGTTGAAACTACAGCACAGAAATGGACCACGCATGGAAAAGGGGCCATGAGGAAATAATAATATAGAGCAAAACATGTATGAGGGAAACAATGTAGACATGATTTGGTAAACTCAACCTAAAGCTCCCTTCTTTCCTGCGGTCATCGGTGGCATCTTTTGTGCATTTTCCCTGACTACACAAATCCTCAAACCCCGTACAGGGTTATTCATGCTCTTTAATTCATGGCCTACCACACGTCGACTTCTATCTTCTTATGCCATGTCACTATGTGAGTCACAGACACACATGACATCTTGGCTTGCTGCACTCAGTTTTACCCTGCAGGTGACTGAGAGACAACACCACGATGCGGTTGAGACGTCACCAATCGACGCAAAGGAGACACAGTCTAACAATGTGTTGAAAGGGCCTAACACATGCATGGTGGGCCTGGTGCAAGACTGAGAAACATAAGAACGGGTCACAGGTTCACGATAGCACGGTTGCATGCACTATGTGTTACGTACTGTCTTACAATCCAATACACACCTGTTGTGGTTCTGCTCTTTTGGGGGATTTCTCACATTATGGGAGCTACCCCGGGTTCATTCCCCATAAACTGAAGTCTGCCAGAATATTCTGGCAGCAAACGAAACTGGGGGTGTCCCGAGGAGTGTTTTGAGCCACCCAAGAGCAAACCCACACCTGAAAGGCGAGCTCGCTACTCACTCGATCGGAGAGGAGGCTGTCATTGCTCCCTCTCATGCATTTTTTTGCTAACTTCTATGAAGAACTTTGAGCTTTCCTGTCGATCCATGGCGTATCTTTTTCCATGCTCAATATTTTCTTGCTCGTGGGTGCTGATGTAGCAATCTTTGTGGCTACCTAATGGTATCAGAGCGAATCATGAAAGTAGGTGGACAGATGGACCAGCAGTCCATTGATCCAGGGACCGTGGACACTGCAACCGCCACGCATTTGCAGATGACGCTGGCCAATCAAAGGCAGCAGCAGTCCTACGTATCCCCTTCCATCTCCAACTCCCTCACCCACGGGCTCTCTTGTCCCGGCCTAGTGCTCTTTCATCACGAGCATGAGCGCTCCTCTTGTCAGCAGACAGAGGCCACCGGCAATGACTCTTACCTGCCAGTACTCACAACTAAGAAGGCAGCCATATTTTGTCAAGCTGGTTTCGATCTGCGCATGCCGCAGTGTCCGTGTCTGCTGGGACAGTTGTAGTAGCAGCAAACTAGAGCCGTGGTCAATACATCCGCAGTAGCAGTGGGTGGCGCCTTCCTGCGAGAACAGGATCAAGAGTGTAACACATTGAGTGCGTACTATTGGAAGCAGCAAAGGCATCATCAAGTGCTGCAAAGGCAGCTGGCATCGAGTCTGGCATCCACAACAACAACAGGGGTAGTCCTCTGAGCAGTGTTTTCAGTGGCAGCAGGCCGCTATTCTTGCAACTGTCATCTAACACCTACAACTGCCGTGGACAGCACCAAGCTGCCTTGACCCTGCTAACCGCAGGCACCCCTCTGTTGTAACCTCGGTCGTAGCAGATTTACCACCAATAAACTCACACAGTAGCAGCACTTGCTATGCCTCCGGCACACAGTAGACAGCTTCTCACCCGGGAGTGCTGAGCGGCTTGGACAGTGGTAGGCTGAAGCAATGTTGGTAGGTCAGTGACAACAGCATTGACATTGTAACAGCAACAAGGCTGCGGAAGCCGTGTTGCAGCATCACCGCTCTCACAACAGTGAAAGCTACTACTCAGCTTCCATCCCGGTGTAGTTGGAGCACTTTAGACTTGACCCCGTCGGCCTGTAATATGCAGAATGCAAGATGCAGCACCACGCAAAATGGTATTACGCTCCCAATGTTGGGCTTGCAGTCATGTACAGAGCCACTCCGTCAATACATGCACAACAACCTCTTAAAACGGTAAGACACTCACCAACCCCTGGTCTGTCCGGCAGCAGCAACTCAGGCATTCCAGTAGTTGTAGAGTTTCACAGGGACATGCGCATCACAGTCATCTTATAAACCGTTACCTTTGCTGAAGTGACGGCTGGCGTGGTTCACGCACCTGGCTTCCCAGCAGCCATGTTTATAGAAGCAATACGCACAACCCGTGCTCCACATCATCGAGTCGCGCTACTAACGCCTACATCAAGGCTGAAGTGACACTTGGACTAAAAGCCACAACAGTGGCAGACCTTGCAATTCAGCTAGCAGCGGCACCTGCTGTAGTGGCATCAGCAGCAGCCTCGCCGGCCTCTGCCACGGACTCAACGACAGCTGCCATCCGCATCTCCACCACAGCAACAGTAGCAACAGCAATGGTAGACCAGTCAATCATCAGCACCCACACTGCAGCCGCCATGTCCGTGGATGCCACGCTGTCGAACTTAGGTGCACGTCACTCTCTCGCGTCATCTGTTTTGTGGTGCCTGGTGTATCTTCTTTCGTTTCTCTTGCCATAGCAACCCCTATTTCCGTGCCACCACTCTTCACCACTGCACGCCAACATGCATAGTATGATGTTCTTTCCATGCACTTTGCTTCCTCTCCTATCGTACCACCTCTCCTTCTCTTCTGTTTGGATACTTTTTTTGCATTAGACTCACCTTCAACGCAGCAAAGATAGTGTTCTACATACTTCTGACTTTTCCAAGCCCACTTGGGCAGGGAAAACTCTGCTCCAGTGGGGTGGCACATTGTCACCATGCCTGGTGTCGATGAGTCAGTCATTGCATAGCTGCAGCGTGAGCTGTGACTCACTTGCGAGGCCTTGCGCACTGCTGAGTAGTACCTCAAAGCACAACGTTGCTGCTGTCACCCTGCAAACCGTCATGCGCAAACAAGACTTCTACTCTCCGCCGCCTGTACTCATAGCCTGCTCACATTCTCCTTCTAGGTTGTGCGCTTTGGCGCCTGGACTCAAGGCAAACCCAGCTAACCCTGCCAGCACAACGCCTTTTCTCGCCATCCCTACAGAGTCAACACCAGGAGTGTGCACCTTCATCGTTGCTACACCCAATTATCTTACTGAATGAACTTGTATTTACAACAAAGACCCTACCACACACTCTGTTGCAAACCCCATTGGAGCACATATCATGTTGTATCATCACTCCTTCGTCAACGGACAGGCCACTTAGAGTGCTCTAAAATTTCAGTTTAACACCCTCCTGATCCATTCGGATCAAACAGCAAACACAAACTGGGCATGCGGCCGTCAGCTCCTTCATGAGATTGAAGAAGCGACACCGGGTCAGCTCTTTGCCGTCATCGTCATGGTGAACGGCCTGATCCGAGGGTTCTATGAAATCATCTGTGAGGTCAAGGCCAACGAGCTTGTATGTCTGGCATCTCAAGTAGTTTTACCATTTCTCCTCCTAGCGTTGGTGTACTCTGGGACTTTGTGTTAGCGATAAGGGAGAATCAGCCTCACTGCCCTCACCCCTTGGAGAAATTCAAGTTCTGGAATAACGGTTCAAGTCCTATAAGAACCAACTTGACCAAACAACTCTTCAGTCATCCGACCGTTCAACCAACAGTCAAGCACCCCTGTAATAATGTGACATTTGTCATCCACGTCCGGCCAGCGTAAACACGCCGTTGCTTTTGCTGTTTTGTCTTGTTCTGCTTGTATATACCGAGGACGTTCATTCCCTCAAACTTAACCCAGAACAATCTTACCATCTTTTCAGCTTTGGTTTCGTGGCATCGCCGACGTGTCTCCGCTCTGCTCGCTTCTCGCTTACCCATCCTTTGCCATACAATCTCAGCTCTTACTCTCATACCTCTTCGTGCCGTCACTCCACTCCTTTGCTCAGCTCTTCTCACTACATCAAGACTGCCTTCTCACCTCCGACAATCTCTTAGTACGTGCTTGTGTTGACTCTTCTTCTTTGGCGCTCTACCTCGGCTCCCACAACATCTTCATCCGCATTTCTATCGAACTCCTTGCATCTCTCCATAGCTGTACTTGTTGGCACTAGTGGGTGTGGAGGCACCCTCAAGGATGCCTAGCTCTCACTGGTACACGCTGCCAATGTTTGGAGAAGCCAATGGACACCAATGGTGAAGAGTGTGGAGCACAAGGATCACGGATGTGAGTGGGCAGAACACGTCGCATTCAGTAGAACTGAATCGAAGCACGTTTTTGTTACTTAGCACAGTGAGATTACATCAGATCCTTATAGCCTGTGATCTAAGATTTCCAACGCATCCAAGCACGCCTAATCCCTGCTACGGCCGTCGAAGTAACCCTTGGTGGAGCCGTCCACCTTGCCTTGCACACTAGGCAACGGGAGGCGCTTCGACGATGACCCGTCGAAGCGCCTTTCCTCGCCCAGAAGTCAAGGATAAGTTCACCCTGATCAAGGAGGTCCCTCTGGTCGCTTCATTCATGGTCCAGGTGCATTTGGAGCTCATTGGAGATGAACTCGGATCACCGGCGGTGGATTATCCAGCCATCCATGGCGGGTACCAGATTCCACCCGCCCTAACACCCGATTTTCGGGCTAGGCTAACTTTCTGAATACTCACTCAAATCGAGCGATTCAAAGCTCGATCTTGCATGGAAAAATCCAAGGAATCCAAATCTAAAGTCGGATCCGGTGTTCGACCACTCCCCAGTGGTCGAACCAGGGAACAAAATCAACAGCACTCATGGCAAGGGGCACACCATGTCAACAATCTCCCCCTTGCACCGCAGCCTTGATACCCTGTCCTTGGGACCTGCAACATTTCAAACCTCACAGCGTAGACCGAGCTCCATGCAGCTCGCGTCGTGCTTGTCCTTGGGCTGGACCTTGGTCATGGCGTCGGCGAGCATGCGCTTAGTGCCACAATGCACGATAGCCGCATCTCCCTTCGCCACCAAGTCCCGCGCGTAGTGATGCCGGATCTCGATGTGCTTGGTCCTCCTATGCAGCACTGGGTTCTGGGTAAGGCTGATGGCACTCATGTACTCGTCGATCAGTGTGAATCGACGGTTCAGGGAGGAAATACAAATGTTTGACACAAAAGCAAACAACTTCTTGTATTGCTCGCAAACTGCCTATATTGATTTGTCGCAAACAAAGTAACAGCTCCTCGATCGGAGCCACCCCAAACTCTTGCGACTGTATTCCCCCCCCCCCCCCCC
>SZWC01002797.1:126817-149529 GCA_023375785.1 Penium margaritaceum | reverse complement strand
AGAAGAGAGCCGGTAGGATGGGGGGTGACGAAAAAAAGAGGACAGGGCAAGGCACGGGAATGTGCGGTAAGAGAATCCCCCCCCCCCCGGGCGAACCGAGCCTCACGGAGAGAGAAAAAAAGGAAGGAGACCGGAGCAGCAAGACGCGGAGTGGACAGTGGGCCGGAGGGAACTTTTTAGCTCGGGCAACGCCCCCGACGGCTGAGAATTAACTCGGTCCCCAGCTACACACCCCGCCCGGACGAGAAGGAGTGGGCCCCCTCCCCCGCATCCGGCCCGCAGGGTGAACCCGACATCGGCGGCCCACCCATGGGGGTCTGAGAGAGAAGACAGAAATAACAGAATATAGACGGAGAGAATATGCGGTTGTGAGCGGCGTGGCGCCGGCGGTGAGCAGGTCAGGGGGAGAGGGCGTTGTCGTGTTGCGAGGAGCGAAGCGCGAAGAAGAGAGAACGCAGCGAGGGAGAGGACAGCGGCAGGCAGAAGCAAAAGGAGGGCGGGGAAAACGGCCGCGTGCAACCCGCGTCCGTGCCAACGCCTCATGTGGGGGGCACGGAAACGGGTAGCGACGACGGTTCCACCGAGAGCACTCTCCGTCCGTTCCAACGCCTCATATGGGGGGAACGGAAGGAGAGCACCAGGGACAAGCGACAGCAGGAGGAGAAGCAGGAGAGAGAGAGAAGAGGCGCCAAGGAGAGTCAGGAAGAAGAGAGCAGACCCATGCGAGTGCAGAGATGAGCATGACAATCGGCAGAGAGGGCTTTGGTGAAGATGTTAGCAGTTTGATCGACGGTAGGAAGGTAGTGCATGATGACTTCACCCTCTGCAACAGTGTCGCGAACATAATGGTACTGGCGACGAACATGCTTGGTGCGGTCATGAAGAACTGGGTCCTCAGAGAGAGCGATAGCCCCTTCGTTGTCACAGTGAATGGACGTGGGCTCGAGTTGATCGAAGCCGAGCTCGCTTAGAAGCATACGAAGCCAGACTGCCTCTCTGGTGCATTCGCTCTCGGCAATGTACTCAGCTTCTGTG
Organism: Penium margaritaceum; assembly: GCA_023375785.1. Classification (NCBI taxonomy): domain Eukaryota; kingdom Viridiplantae; phylum Streptophyta; class Zygnematophyceae; order Desmidiales; family Peniaceae; genus Penium; species Penium margaritaceum. Next base: position 148,494 of record SZWC01002797.1, on the reverse strand, counting down.
GAGGAGAGGGCGACCACAGATTGCTTCTTGCTACGCCAGCTGACGGGTCCACCATTGAGAAGAAAGACATAGCCAGAGGTGGAGCGGCTGTTGGTGTGATCACCAGAGAGATCGGCATCGCAGAATCCCTGGAGAACATTATTGCCAGAGTAGTAACGAATCGCAAGGGAAGCGGATCCACGAAGGTAGCGAATGCTGCGCTTGGCGGCCACGACGTGAGCAGCAGTGGGGCGCTGACAGCCTTGACTGAGGAGGCCAACAGCAAAGGAGAGATCAGGTCTGGTAGCCANTCGAGTTGATCGAAGCCGAGCTCGCTTAGAAGCATACGAAGCCAGACCGCCTCTCTGGTGCATTCGCTCTCGGCAATGTACTCAGCTTCTGTGGAGGAGAGGGCGACCACAGATTGCTTCTTGCTACGCCAGCTGACGGGTCCACCATTGAGAAGAAAGACATAGCCAGAGGTGGAGCGGCTGGTGGTGTGATCACCACAGAGATCGGCATCGCAGAATCCTTGGAGAACATTGTTGCCAGATGAGTAACGAATCGCAAAGGAAGCGGATCCACGAAGGTAGCGAATGTTGCGCTTGGCGGCCACGATGTGAGCAGCAGTGGGGCGCTGACACCCTTGACTGAGGATGCCAACAGCAAAGGAGAGATCAGGTCTGGTAGCCACGGAAGAGTACATCAGCGAGCCCACCATGCGTGGAAAATCTTGGACATCTGCTGAGGAGGCCAAGGGTGTGACGGTGGTGACTGGTTTGGTAAGGCCATGATCCTTGGATAGCGGTGTAGGCTGGGAAGTGGATGCTCCAAGTCCAAATTTGTCAGCCACACGTTGAGCGTAAGTAGCCTGAGTGAGTGTGACGTGGCCGTGCAGGAAGTCATGGGTGATTTGAATGCCAAGGTAGTACTTGAGAGGCCCCATGTCAGTCATCTCAAAGCGACGGGAAAGCTGCTGTTTGAGAGTATCCAGAACAGAGAGCGATGGTCCGAATAGAATCAGGTCGTCCACGTAGAGGATGACACCGAGTAGGTTGGATCCTCCACGAAAATACACGGAGTGATCAGAGTGCAGACGTTGGAGACCTTGGACCAGGAAGAATTCGTGGATCTTGAGATTCCACTGTCGCGGAGCTTGCTTGAGGCCATATAGGGACTTGTTGAGTTTGCAGACATAGTTGGGGTGATCCGGTGACTCAAAACCTTCTGGTTGGGTCATGTAGATGACTTCCTTAAGGTCACCATTAAGGAAGGCACTCTTGACATCCATCTGATGAAGATGCCACTTGTTGTTGGCGGCCAGAGAGAGAATCACCCTGATGGATGAATACTTGGCAACTGGTGCAAAAGTGTCTTGGTAGTTGACTCCAAGAACTTGACTGAAGCCGCGCGCGACAAGTCGTGCCTTGTGACGATCAGGTGTACCTGCACTGGTCAGCTTTGTCTTGAACACCCACTTACACGTGACAATGGGCGTGTTGGGTGGTCGAGGGACCAGATCCCATGTGTGTTGTTTCTGAAGCTGAGAAAGCTCCTCTTGAGCTGCTTGGCGCCATAGATCTGCGTCTGGACGACGCATAGCATCTTTGAAGCTGGTGGGGTCCACCACTTGTGTGAGTAGTGCTGTGTGGTCAAGGTCGTCGTCTGCAGAGGGCTCGGTTGTAGACAGAAAACCGAGTTGAAGAAACGTCGGAGGTCTGGTAAGTCTGGCCGATCGCCGTAGCCCTGACTGTGACGGGGTGTTGGAGGTGTCTTTCTGTGAAGTAGCAAGAGCATGATGATGTTCCTCTGGAACCACAGGAGGGAGGACGCCAGCGTGATCATCGGGTGTTGGATCGACAGAGAATTTTTGCGGAGGTGGCGGCGTTGTTTCAATGTAGACAGTGGGTGTAACTGCTGGTGGTGTTGTATCACGTGCACGGTTGAAGAAGCTTTCATCGAAGATGGGCTGCCTGCTGCGAATTACTCGTTTGGAGTCTGGATCCCAGAGTCGATAGATGTCACGTGTCTCATATCCAAGGAGGATACAGACCTTAGATCGTGGGTCCAATTTGGAGCGCTCTTCTGGGCGGATCCAGGCATGTGTTGTGCATCCGAAAATACGAATGTGCCCCAGATAGGGCTTATGTCCGGTCCATGCTTCATAGGGTGTGGATGTACCTGCAGGCAGCTTAGTCGTGGGAAGGCGATTCGTGATATATGCTGCAGTGTGAAGAGCTTCAGCCCAGAATGCGGATGAGAGCCCGGCCGTATGAAGCATAGTCCAAACTCTTTCAAGAAGAGTCTGATTCATCCTTTCGGCTTTGCCATTCTGTTGTGGAGTGTATGGCACTGTGGTTTGATGCTGAATGCCTCTTTCATCGTAGAAGGCCTTGAGGTTGCGGTTGACAAACTCTGTTCCGTTGTCAGTTCGGATCTTCTTCACGGTCAGGCTAGTTTCGTTTTCAACCTGTCGAACCCAGGTTTTGATTTCTTCGACAGCATCAGATTTGAAGCGGAGAATCCGAGTCCAGACCATGTGTGAATAATCGTCCAGAATGACGAGGAAATAGTGCTTGTTGGAGAGGGAGCCTTCCTTGATATAGCACAGATCCATGTGGACGAGCTCCAGGCACTCATGAGTCCCATGTGACGGGAGTGTTTGAAAAGACGCTCGATGTTGTTTGCCTGTGATGCAGCCGCCGCACATGGGTGCTTCTTTGTCTTCCAGCAGGCTGTCCGGAAGATCATGAGCAACTGAATCTGCAGCCATTTTTGTTAGAGTTGAATAGCTGACATGTGCCAGCCGCTTGTGCCAAAGTTCTGCAGGGTTTGCCAAGGATGTCTTTGTTGGTGTAGGAGCAGAAGTCACAAAAGCCATCTCTTGCGTTGCTGAATGTCTTGATGGTTCACTGGTGTCAAGGATGGTCAGATTTCCCATCCGTGTAGCCACGGCTGCCAGTTGCGATGCTTGGTTGTACACCTTGCAGTTCTTGTCAGTGTCAAACACTACTTTGAAGCCTTTGTCGTTGAGCTTGGTGACTGAGAGAAGGTTTGCGGCAAGGTCTGGAACATAAAGTACATCTTCAAAAGTCCTTGTTGCCGGTTTTCCGTTGCACTTGATCCCAACTCTCACTGTTCCTTGGCCATAGGCAGGGATAGTTCTTCCATCACCAAGACGGACTTCTCGTGGCGTCAGAAAACCAGTCCTTTTTACAGGTCATATGTTTTGTACACCCAGAGTCCATGATCCATGCCAAGATGCCAGCAGCCGGGAGAAGGGCGCTTTCGATGGAGCACATGGCCAGTTCTTCAGTCACAAAATCTTCTTCAGTCAGGATGTGGTGTGCTGAATCTGCTGGTTCTGAGTCATAGAATAAAGGTTCTGGTGGTGTAGCTGACATGTCCCCGTCAGACATAGTTGGTCCTTCAGATAGGAGGTTCAACTGAAAGTTGTCCTCTCCGTCTGATAATTCCTGTGCTTTTGTAGATCCTGCAAGAAAGGCGGCCACAGTGGACATGTAAGTAGTCAGCATTGCTTGATGTTGTCGTCGGGACCCATAGTGACGAGCAAAGTTTGGACGCCGTTTGGGGCAGTCCACGGCAATGTGCCCTTTCTGCTTGCACGTCCAGCACACTCGGTCAGTTGGGGGAACATATCCTCGTGGTGAATGAGGAGTTGATGAATCTCTGTTGTTGGAGTGTGTGAGGGAGCCCTGACTGCCGTTACCATAGCTTCCAAACTTTTTTGTCCTTTGTCCTTGATATTTGGTCACAAGACCAGCTTCTCCTCCATTGTCCTTCATATGTTGCTCTTCAACCATCATGAGTTCTTCAACAGCCTTCTCCAGAGTCAATGAGTATGGTTGATTTCCGGGTGGTGCTGCTGCTGCAGCTGCTCCTGCAGCGGCACCGGGTGCCCCACCGGCGGCTCTTCCTTGTGCATCAATGGCTTGCTGTAGTGTTGTTCGAAGTTCAGCCAGTTGAGCATCAAAGGTCTTCCCTTGTTTCTGAAAGGTCAGAAGGCGGTTGATGGTGTCTTTGAATCTGACAGGTAGTCCACAAAAAAGAGTTAGTACTAGAACTCTCTCGGAGATTGCTTCTCCCATTGATGCGATACGGCTTGCTAAGTGCTTGAGATGGGACACATGGTCTTCCAAACGTGTTCCTTCTTCCATCCGTTGTGTGTGAAACTCTGTCAAAAGACTTCCCAGTTCAACGTCGCTTGTCCTTTCATAGCGACTCTTCAGGGCCTTCCATGATTTCCTTGGGCAGTTGGTTGGGTTGTTGTCTCTGATGATAAACTTGAGTCGTTCTGTTAAGTTCAGCGCCAGAATTGAAAAAGCCTGATCACAACGCCGCTTCCAACTGATTTGTTCTTCAGCTGACGCTCCTGCAGGTAATATGTCAGTGGGAGGATCGCAGACAACTCCCCATAGACCCTTGTTCAGAAAAACCATCTCGATGTTGAATGTGAATGTATGGTAGCCATCGCCGTCAAACGGCGCGACTTTGAAGTGGTCTCCATGATTTATTGTTGCTGCCATGATTGTAGATCTGATGACGCCACCTGCTCTGATACCAAATGTTGAAATTTACATACCAGGATCTTTAGGAGTCTTCAGACACAGTACTCTGATAAGTCTACTTTCTCAATTCTCTACTGAACTGTCGGTAATACTTTCTCATACATGTGTTACTGCTCTCACACACACAGGCACTCTTGCCTGAATAATGTCACTAACTGTGCGATTCAAGAGGGTGAGCTGAAGGCACAGTTACACGACTCGTCTCTCAAGCTTTCCAACGGTACCAAGCTTGCTCAGAATGGTTACACACAGACGAAGTAATAGCAAATACAAAACTACGGCTACTTGTATGTCTGTACTAACTAAGAGCAGAAAAGTACAAGTGTTGAGTAGTCCGGTATCCTTGTGTCTTCGGGTTCTCNTAATACTCTCTCATACACGTGTTACTACTCTCACACACACAGGCACTCTTGCCTGAATAATGTCACTAACTGTGCGATTCAAGAGGGTGAGCTGAAGGCACAGTTACACGACTCGTCTCTCAAGCTTTCCAACGGTACCAAGCTTGCTCAGAATGGTTACACACAGACGAAGTAATAGCAAATACAAAACTACGGCTACTTGTATGTCTGTACTAACTAAGAGCAGAAAAGTACAAGTGTTGAGTAGTCCGGTATCCTTGTGTCTTCGGGTTCTCAGCCACAAGATCTGCCGGACACCGCTCGATGATCTCCGATCATCGGCAGATCGAGGTTGGCAGATGCCCAGCGCCCTCGGTGCGATCCACGGACGAGATCGTCCGGATCTGCGGTAGCCTCTCGTAGTCGCCGATCTCTCGGCCGGTCGTCTTGAGATGACGGAAGGACCGCACCTCTTGACTCGGCGATGGCCGCGATTCTTCCAGCTGCCTTTGCGCGATTCATGAGCGCAGGATCCATCTTTAGAAAGAGCAGTGTCTTGCGCGTGCTCCTGTTCCTCGCCACGTCAGCAGACTCAGAGTCGAGAGGAGCTCATGCTCGCACTCTCGCTTCGTCTGCCGAACCACACGTCCTGTTTGTCCAAAACCTGTCCACATGTATGTCGTTCAGTGGAGTTGTTCTGTCAGCTCACTGGAGCTCCCATAGGATGAGTAGAGAGAGTAGGGCTGCGGATAGATGGATCAGTGGGACGCCTAAAGAGGCCTGCCCACAGCCATACCATGCCCCGCCATGTAGGATAGACAGGAGGGTCGAGAGAGGGATGAGGATCTCTCTCTCGGCCCTCTTGCTTTTCCTTTTGTTGATGTTGTGCCGAGCCCAGTAGATCAGTAGATGAAGAAGATCGGACGGTTGCCCTTTTTCCAACAGAGTACGGACTTTTGGATAGATAGATGATGAAGTGGAGAGGTGGACACCGTGCGAGCGGTTGACAGCGGAGGTCCGCGAATTACTGGCAGTATGGAAGGTTTGGTTGTGTAGTTATGGGGTTTGTTTTACAAAAGTTGTTATGCCATTTTGTGGACTTACGGGCGGTCGGTACGGCGTTTACGAGCAGCGCACAGGTTGCTGTGCAATTGATGGTACTATGTGATTTAGGTTGGTTGTGCATTACACAGTTTGTGATCAGAAGTATCCCAAGTATGCTGGTGGCCTTGTAATTGGGTCCGTTTCCAGAAAGGAGGTTGTTTTATGTTGAATTTAGCAGTTACCAAGGGTGGTTGAGTTCGATGTGACGCGGCGTCATAGTAATCATTACTTGCCATCACATGATTGGATATATTCTGCTGGGGTGTGGCATGCGTGCTGTGGGCGGTGTGTCATTTTTTGCCTGTTTTTCAGCTGTTGTGTACCTGTTCATATTGAGAGTCCTTTTAGCCTTCTTTTGTTTGTTTTTTTATGTTTACGATGTTATACACGTGTATCATCGAGTGGTGATGTACAGCGTGGACCGTGGATTCGTGTGTATGGGTACAAGAGAAGGGTGATTGCCATGTTTTGGGTGCTATCATCACAAGTACGAAACAGATGATACTTATGATTCGTACGTAGAGATCGCGTGCTAAATATGTTTCGGGATTTGAACCACACAATGTTTCGATTGTTTGTCAGTGTTAAGGTGTGAAGTTTGATTGGGACGGATACGTGGAAGGAGGCGACATTATTGCATAACAAACGGACCTTTCGGAATTGTATTGTGTTATGTCAGTTGTTGACCTGTTGGAAGGAAGGATGGAAGAAATGTGAAGTATTGGGTGACATTATTTACCACTGTACGGTCATCCTTTGTTATGCATGCGTGTGACGAATAGGGTCCTATAATTTGTTATTTTCGTGCTGGATGGTGGATCCTGAACTCGCTGGTGCAATCACTAATTAGGGGAGGTTCACAATTGTTGAATGTATTTCATAGGTGTACGACGGTTGGAATTATATGCATCTTGTTCATGACATTGTCGAATTGCACGATGGATTGAGAACGACTTGGAAGGTTACGAGCGGACCCATGTGCTGTAGTCACCGGCTCTTCCGATCGTGCGTTCGATCCCTGTTGGGCGTTAGCCCGGTGTCGACTCTCGTCGACTGTGTGTGTTCTGCAGCTCCACTCTTGTGTGGCGTCGGGTTGTCGTGGTTTCATCAAGCTTCACCGTTGTGGTGAGTACGTGTTGATGGATGGTGACATGCATCGTGTACTGCTGGGTATGTATGGCCAGTGTGTCATATTCGTCGCGTGACAAGTGCATTGTGATGTGCAGGAGAGTGCATTGGGTCATCTTGGTGTGAATTGGACGGCATTAACGGCGACCTTCTGGATCTCTGCGCAAGGTAAGTCGTGGTATTGCATGGGGTTGCCTGCAAGCTGCATTCTGACACTTTTTGGGTTGTGGTAGTGTGTGCAGGAGCACCTGTGAACATTGGCGCTGGGACTTTCATCATGACTGTTGAAGCTGTTCTCGGGACTGGTCAGGTTATAACTGTGCCTCCAGGATGGGAAGGTGAGAGAAGCTCATACAGGTTGACGAGAGTGATGTGTGGTATGGATGGGAATTCTTTTTTTCGAAGTTTTGCGGTCAAACTGTTTGGTTCAGAACGGATGCACTTGGAAGTGAGGGTAAAAATTGCTACTTTTGGGTGTGAGAATTTCGGTCTGGTGGAACGTACGTGCAGACCATCGCATGGGGTTGCCTTCACGACTAACATTTTGTACACGCGTTACATTGAACAATGTGGTCTGTGGGGTGGCGTCACTGAGATTTTGCTGTTTTGCGAATTGCAACAATGCTACATTTTTGTATGGAGTACGGAAAGCACGCTGATGTTTGTTGTATGGATGCAACATTTGAAGACAGCGTTGTTTCATGTGTTGTGTGGTGACTGCCATTTTGACGCCCTTTTGCCATGTGAGTCGGGCCCAAGTGTTGTGTACAGAGCAGTGTCGTCTCCTCTGGTGTGTAATGAGTTTTCCCCTTCAACTGTTCATCAGTGTTCCTGCTTGCTGTTTCCGCAACTTTTTTTCGAGGCCTCAGACGCAGATTGCTCAGAAACTGTGCAAAGCGGACGAACACATATGTGTTCGATTGCACATGGTATACATTGGCTTCTGGAGCCATTGTCAATGTCTGCTTTGCGGTCTGACCGGTTTTCTCTGCCTCGGGTCATGGAAATACGTAACATTGTAGGAGATGGCAATTGTTTGTTCCGTGCTCTAGCCGTCATAATCCATGACGATGAATGTCAGCATGTCGACATTAGGATGGCTCTTACTTCATATGTCTATACCAATTTTGAAGCTTTTCGCCCTTCTTTAGAAAATGGTCATGGTCGTGTGTGTGAGTCTGCTTTGGCGTATGGTAATTATATATGTACTGCTGGTACCTGGGGTTCCTTTGGAGAGCTGATGGTTGCAGCTCTCTTGTTCAGCCGTACATTTTTTGTGTGGGGCACAGATTGTTCCATTTTTCACAGGGTTTTCTTTTGTAGTGGCATTTTTGCACCTTGTGGTCATTTGAAGCATTCGGGCGTTCACTTTGACGTGTTGCACGACAGTTTTGGGGGAACGTTGTATGGTGGATCAGTGAGACCTCAATCTTTTTTGCGGAGGGAGTTTCATCAGGTGAACGAATCGTCATGTGATGGTAATCCTGATGTCGTTGCCTTGGACACAAGAGGCAGTGGCGATGATGTACAGGACAAGTGTATGAAAGGAGAGGGTCCTGGGTTGGGTTCACCATGTGTTCCAGCAAGTGCTCCTGGTTGAAGTAACTCGGTACAAAGCGTGAGTCGTGGCCGTTTCTCAACTCTGCTGAGTCAAGTCATGGATGAGAATCAGTCACTTGCACGAATGGGGGTCGAAGGTCCTCTGACTAGCTCTTCTGGTGTAGATCGTATTGCAGTCGAAGGTGAGCAAATGCATAAACGTCGTCGGTACACACCTGGTGAGCTTATGTTCCGTGAGATTGAAGAGGAGGTTCAGAGAAGGTACAGTTCGTGTTCTGATGCCTTGCCATCAAAACCTATCGGAGTGTACGAAACACGCTCAAAGCGTGACGTGAAATACCGCTTTCAAGTTGGTCATCGTGCACAGTATGGCTTTTTCAGCAAGGTGTCTGCAGCTGTTGTCCGCGAGTACTTGTTGTTCCAAGAGGAGGGAGTCATGTTTCGTCAGCGGTCAAACTTTCCTGCACTCCGTCATTTGTTTGTTTGTGATGGTGAACTGATTGTCAATGAAGTCTTCCACAAACTGGTGAAGAAGTGTCCAAGTAGTGTGATAAGAACGGTAGGGCGGAGATCAAATGTTGAGGTCTATCTGAAAGAAATTCTGGATGGGCCGACGACTCCCTGTTCTATGTGCAACATGCTATGTTTTTTGTCAACAATGAAGTGTGGACATACCGCCAATCAATTATTATGCGTGGGTTGTTTTCAAGCATTCAAACATGGTGTGGTGTCTTCATTTGCTGATGTTCGCACATTTGGCATGCATGACATTCCCCCAGAGCTTTCATGCCTTACGCCCTTGGAAGAACGCCTGGTTTGTCCATTTGTTCCCTTTATGAACGTTGTTTTGCTGAATCACGGACGTCAAAGAGGTTTACGGGGAGGTGTGACCACTGTAGTGTTGGATGTTCTCAAAATGATGACTGAGTTGCCACGTTGTTTGTCCATGTCAGAGACAATTTGTGTTGCATTCAAACGGAAGATGTCCTATCACAGCAGTATGTGGTCTGACAGTGTTCGCCCTGCTGTAGTCGTGAGAGCATTACAGTGGTTGATCGAGAAATCTCCTATGTATGCCGAGTTAGGAATCACGTTGTCCAATGCTCAGGTTGATGGTCTTGTTACAGAATTGGGACAACATGTCCAACGTGAGGTCGAAATAGAGAAGAGGAAGCCTGACGGGTCTTCTTCTATAGAGAACATAGACGAGTGCTTCTCAGTTTTTGAGGACGGGCACATTGAGCAGACGATGTGCTTTAGGCATGCTGTGTTTCAGCACTTGTCAGAGGGTCATGTCATTACAGCTCCATGTGAGGGCAAAACACCAACTCACATCCTGTTCCGGAATGATATCGAGGAATTATGTTTCCCATCCCTCTTTGGGGGGAGGAGAAGGCGTGGACATGTTGTCTTGAATTTCAGTGGACTAAAACCGCACTGTTCGGTACCATACAGGAAGGTTGTAAAGTGGGAGCTGTTTCACCATGACAGAAGGTTTGCATCCCGTGTTGATAACATTTTTTTCAAGTTTTATGTGTGTCAGATGCTGACAGTCCGAGATATCATGTCTCTCCGTGCAAGACAGATGACGCACAAGAAAATCACAGTTGCTGATCTTCGGAATGAGGACAGTAGAGCACATTTGGTGGAGAACAACTTGATTTTCAATGAGTTCAAGCGAATGCGAGGCACGATTGCCTATTGGGATGATAACAAGAAGGACTTGTTTGCATTATTGAGACAGAAGAAGAAAAATCCTACATTCTTCTTTTTTCTCAGCATGGCAGACAGTCGATGGCCAGAGCTGCTTGGTCTCTTGTCTGGTCGGTGGTAATAGTCTGACCAAGGATGCCATCGATAGACTTTCCTTTCAACAGCGAACCAAACTTGTTGCAGATGACCCTGTTACACCATCACGATATTTTCATCATCGTCATCGAAGTTTTTTAAAAAATGTTGTAGCAACTGCGGATGGTCCTCTTGGGTTTGTTGAGGACTATTTTGGTGTTGTAGAGTTTCAGCATCGTGGCAGTCCACATTGTCACGTGTTGTTGTGGGTGAAAGACGCTCCAGATGTGGAGGAAGACGGGTGTGATGAAGTGATGCAGTTTGTAGAAAAGTATGTGTCCACAAACATTGACGAGCTGCCTGCCGACTTACAAGGATTGCAGGCTCACAACTGTACATGGCGTTGTCGCAAACAAAAGGGGCTGAGAACGTGTGCTTTTGGTTTTCCAAAACCACCTTTCCCTTCCTCGACTATCTTACTTCCCCTTGACGAGTCTACTTCTTCTGCGGAACGGAGCCACTACAAGGCAAAGTATGCAAAAATGGTAGCCACGCTGAAGACGATCACCACGGACATCGAGTTTGAGGACTTCTTGGTCTTGTGTGAATTGTCGGAAGTTGAGTACATATGTGTTGTACGTTCTTCTTTGAAGAAAGCAACTCTTATGTACAAGCGCAAGCCAGTGCATCACAATATCAATCCATTCAATCCCACTGTCCTAAAGTTGTGGCAAGCAAACATGGACATACAAATGTGCATTCATCCGTACGCTGTCGCATCATATATTGTGTCATACATGTGTAAAGGGAATAGAATCATGAGTCGCACATTGAAAGCTGTGATGGAGACATTGAGGAAACAGGAGTGCACTGACAACGTTCAATCGCTAATCACGAAAGTTGGCAATACCCTTATCCACGATCAGGAGGTGAGTGCGCAAGAAGCTGTAACTTTGATGACAGGAATGCCCTTACGTTTCTCAAGTCGGTCATTTGTGTTCATCAACACTAGCCCTCGTGAAAAAAGGCTGTTGTTGGTGAAGGCAAAGAAAGACTTGGACAAGTTGGGCCCATCGTCTGAAGATGTGTTCATACCGTACGATGCAGTCTCTCAATACGAGAGACGACCGGTCGAGTTCGAAAATGTGTGTTTGGCGGATCTCTTGTCAAAGTATAACTACAACAAGGTCAAGCCACATAATGACGAAGATATGGAATGCAACGAGAAAGAGGAAGAATTTGTGGATGAAGGAGAGGTGTGTGCCGAGGGTAATCGTGATATTGCGGATCGGACTGTGCATGCTGCACAAGACCATGTCATGACACATCATTCAAGTATGCACTATCGCATGCAAAAGGTATGTAAGATAGTGCGATTTGTGAACTATCGTACTGATCGAGATGATTACGACTACGAGCGCGAGAAGGTGTTTCTTTTTGTTCCCTTTTCGCAGAGAGAGCGAATTGACAATGGAATTTGTGAATGAGTCGTATGCACGTTTTGAAGATGTGATCAAGGAGAAGATTGAGGAATATTCTCCTAGATCGTCAAAGTGGGAACAAGTCCTACGTGATTTTGAGGCAGAGGTACGTTCTGTTCATGACCAGATTGAAGATGACAACAGCCAGAATGGTAGGATGGACAATGTGGATGACGGCGTCGGTGTAAGGTACGAACATGTTGGACGACATATGTTTGCGGACAAAGCAGTGGCTGATGAGATCTTCTTTGACATGAACTCAAGGTTGAATGTTGAGTAGCGCATCTTTGTGGATGACATCATGCACCAGGTACGTAAAGTGACAGGAGTGGTTTGTGTATTCTTGTCTGGGGGTGCTGGTGTGGGTAAGTCAACTATCGTACATGCATTATACGAACGCTTGCTACGCATGTACAATGCAGTACCAAATTCTGACCACACACTGCTGAAAGTTTTGAAACTTGCTCCAACTGGTGTTGCTGCGTACAATGTGGATGGCTTCACCATTCATCATGCGCTGAAGCTTAGTACACGAAAAGGTGGATACCTCCCCTTGTCGTCTGAGTCTCGACATGTGCTTGGGTGTGAACTAGGGCGTGTACAGTTTGTCATAGTGGATGAAGTTTCAATGGTTGGCCGCCGAATCATGCACTTTTTGGACCGTCGTTTGCGGGAGGTGAAAGGTGTTGATATGCCATTTGGTGGTGTACATGTGTTGCTTGTTGGCGATTTATTTCAGTTGAAACCAGTTTTGGATGGATATCCATTCGAACCGTATGTTGATATCCTCGCAACTCCTACGGCACCATGTGTACAAACATTTTTTCCATGGGCCGATTTTTGTATGTACGAATTGAAGACGGTCATGCGACAGCATGACGATAGTTTTGCTGATCGCCTAAATCGTTTGCGAGAAAACGTGTGCACTGTTGGTGATCATGACTTTTTCCGGTCATTGATTGTCGATAGGACCAGGAAGACGGACACCCTTGACACGTTGCACTTGTACACAATGAACGACAAGGTCAATGCACATAATCTGCGTTTGTTCCACTCTGCACGCACGGACAAATTTATATGCCAAGAATGGGATGCCTGCATCTCGCATGGTAGTGGCTTTCGTGGAAATCGGCCGCTCGATGAGGCAGGTGATGACAGACGGTACACAGCAAACTTAGCCAAGACTCTACACTTGTACATAGGTTTCCGTGTCCAAGTGATTCTCAACCTGGACACGAATGATGGGCTGGTGAATGGTGCCACTGGCATCCTTCGTCATGCTTCACTGATTAAGAACGAGGTTCTTACCTTCTGGGTGGAGTTCCCAAACGAACGCGTTGGACGAAAGTAGCGTGAGAAGTTTTGTAAGCTAATGTCAGAGGAAAGTGTGGATGCTTCTTGGACTCCCATTAAGCGTGTTGAGAAAACCTTTTCAGTGAAAGACAATGACAGCCTGGAAATGTCTCGAAGACAGTTTTCCCTGGCTCATGCGAATGCGATCACAGTGTACAAAGCACAGGGTTGTACTTTTCATGAAGAAGCACTGGTTGATCTGACAACATTTGCACAACACCATATGTACTATGTTGCGTTGAGTCGATTTTCAGATGCGCGTTTCATACAGTTGCTTGAATACAATGAGCATGACATCAGTGTGTCCTCCAAGGTTTTTGCAGAGATGAGGAGTCTGAGGCAGAAGACATTTGTTCCCACTCTTCGTAGCCTTCGTTCATTGTGCACTCCATCCTCATTTTGTGTCTACTATCACAACATTCGCAGTATGAAAAAACATGTACATAATCTCTTGGCTCGTTGTGAACTGGAGGACGAAAACACCATCATCCTGACTGAAACGCATCATCGCGACACACAACATGTACAATATGGCACGTTTCATGGGAAAAATACAACATTGTCCAACGGTTCAGCTGGAGGTCTTCTGGTTGCAGGTTTGGGGCACACTCATGTCACAAATCGTAATGGGGACGGTTTTGAAGCAATAACATGGTGTGAATACATTGACAGCACTACATGCATCCAATTTTGTGCACTGTATCGTTTGCCGTCAACCCTTCCACCCTTCCCTTCCCTTCGCCAGTTCTTCCAACAGCATACGGATCCAGACTGCTTCCCTGGTCGCATCACTGGCTGCAATGTACTCTGCCTCGGTTGATGAAAGAGCAACCACTGATTGTTTTTTCGATCGCCAGGAGACGGGTCCACCACTTAGCAGAAAAACATAGACAGACGTAGATTTTCTGGTGCTTTTGTCACCGGACAGATCTGCGTCACAGAAGCCGATGAGACGAACGCTGCTTTGTGGTTGATACTTGATCTTTTGTTCAGCGTTGCATTTGAGATAGCGAATGCTACGTTTGGCCGCTGTCACATGATCTGTTGTTGGGTTTTTACACCCTTGGCTGAGTAGTCCAACAGCGAATGAGAGGTCAGGTCGAGTTCCCACACTCGCATACATCAGGGAACCGACGAGACTGGGATACAGTTTGGTCTCACTGGGATCTGCCAGCATCTCACTGGTCACTGGCTTTGTGAGGCCGTGGTCAACTGCCAGTGGGGTACTGGTAGGATGCGGCTGGCCCAAGTTGAACTTGTCGGTCATGCGCGTGATGTAGGTGCTCTGCGATAGGGTGATTTCTGGTGGGCTGCGACTGTGGTGAATCTGGATGCCTAGGTAGAAGCGTAGAGGTCCTTCATCACTCATCTCAAACGTGGCAGAGAGTGTCTGCTTGAACTCAGTGATGATGGAGAGGGATCGGCCAAACAGAATCAGGTCGTCGATGTAGAGGATCACACCCAAATTGTGGAGGCCGTCCTTGTAGTAAACCGAGTGGTCAGAGTGCAGGCGCTTGAGGTTTTGACTGAGGAAAAAATCATGGATGTGTTTGTTCCATTGCCTCGGCGCCTGCTTGAGGCCGTAGAGGGCTTTGAGCAGCCGACATACCTTGTTTCCCCCCCCCCCGGCTGGACAAAGCCCTCAGGCTGCGTCATGAAAACTTCTTCATCAAGTTCTCCTTTGAGAAAGGCCGATTTAACATCCATCTGATGAAGGAACCAATTCTCGTGAGCCGCCAGAGCAAGGATGATGCGGATGGAGCTGTACTTGGCAACTGGGGCGAAAGTGTCGCTGTAGTTGATACCTTGAACTTGACTGTAGCCACGTGCCACAAGGCGAGCCTTGTATCTGTCGGGAAGACCATGCTCATCAAGTTTGCGTTTGAAGATCCATTTACACGTAACAACGGGGGCACCTGGTGGAAGATCAACCAGAGTCCAGGTCTGTTGCTTCTGGAGTTGCTCAAATTCGCTGACAGCTGCAGAGTGCCAATCAGCAGAGTCGGGTCGAGACATGGCATCTTTGAAGCTGACTGGGTCCACCACAGGGGTGACAAAAGCATAGTCGAAGGAGAGAGAATCAGGAGAAATAGGAGGTTCAGGGGGAACGGAAGGAGCTGGAGGAGCAGAGGGAACCCCACGGGAAAAGACAGCAGTGAGGGCCTTGAGGTTTGGGCGGCGCGAGGAACGACGTGGTGGGGCTGTGGGATCATAGTCCTTGGGCCAGTTGCGAGAGAGTCGAGGTGCTGAGGGTGGCGGTGGAGGCGGCGGCGGAGGCGACGCAGGTGGAGGCACCACAGGGCGATCAGCTGCAGGAACAATAGGAGGGATGATGCCGGCGTGCTCATCAGGACCAAAGTCAACAGGGTGCTGAGGAGGAAGAAGAGGCTCAGGGTCCATGGAGATGATGTGGAGCTGCGGAGGACTGGAGGAGAANCCCAGTTTGTCCCGAGCACCGGGTTGGACCCAGGCATAGGCCGTGCTCCCAAAAACTTTCAGATGGCCAACATTGGGGGCATGACCATGCCAGCTTTCATACGGAGTGCTGTGGTTGTGAAGACGTTTGCAGGGAAGACGGTTGAGGAGATAACCGGCCGTGTTAACGGCCTCTGCCCAAAAACCAGTAGGCAGTCCTGCAGCATGGAGCATGGAGCGCGCCTTTTCAAGGAGGGTGCGGTTCATGCGTTCGGCACGGCCATTCTGTTGAGGCGTATGAGGCACCGTCCGTTGATGCTGGATTCCATGTGCTTCGTAGAAGGAGGTGAGTGTATGATTCACGAATTCACCACCATTGTCGGAGCGGACAGCCTTAACTCGTTGATCAGTTTCATTTTCAACACGGCGCACCCAGGTCATGATGTGTTCTGCAGCTTCAGACTTGTGACGCAGGAAGCGGAGCCAGAAATAGTGGGTAAAATCGTCAAGGAGAAGAAGGAAATAGTGTTTGCCAGAGATAGAGGGGTCTTTGATGCAGCAAACATCCATGTGGACCAGATGAAGTTTGTCAGAAGCTCGGACGTCAGAGTGAGTGGAGAAGGGCTGTTGTTGTTGCTTTCCTCCGAGACATCCTTCACAGCAGGTGGAACTGGGTTGTGTCAAAGTACGGGGCAGAGAGTCAACGATGCCTTGTTTGGACATGGTCACCAATGTGGAAAAACCCATATGACCAAGTCGTTGGTGCCATAACATCGTCAGGAGGTCAGAAGAAGGTGGTGATGATGAGAAACTTGAGGGCCCGCTGGCGGCTAAGGCCACTTCAGGTGTGTCGTCATCAGGTTCAAGGTCCAGTGTTGGAAGAATGGTCAAGTTGCCTTCTCTCTTGGCTTCAGCTACAATGTGTCCATTTCCAGCAAAGATACGGCAGCTCTTGTCAGCTCCAAAAACAACATTGCAGCCTTTGTCATTGAGGCGTGTTACAGATAGAAGGTTAGCAGCCAAATCTGGGACAAACAGGACATCTGAGAAAGTGTGGGAGGCCACTTTCTGTTGGAAACTGATAGAGACTTTGACAGTGCCAACACCTATGGAAGGAATGATGCGCCCATCTCCAATCCGAACCGGTTTTGGTTTCTTGAATTCTCTGTAATCTGTAAACCAGGCTCTGTTGCAGGTCATGTGCCTGGTACTTCCAGAGTCAAGAATCCAAGCCAGAATTCCAGCTGCCAGCAGGAAGGCAGTGTCAATGGTGCAGAGTGCCAGTTCTTCCAGTATGAATTCCGCATCTTCTGAGGGCGCTTTGTGGATGGCAGCTGAGGATGCAGTTGGTGGGATGTCGTCAGCAGGAGTGATGAAGTTTATGATGGTGTTGTCCGAGTTGGCGCTGGTGATGTTGGTGTTTCCAAGGGTTTCTAATTGGAAGAGCAGTTGATTCCAATTGTCAGTCATTTGAGTCATCATTTGTCTGAAACTGCCAATAAGACTGGATGGAGTCTCAGCTTGAAAGGTGTCTGTTGTCAGCAGGGCATGTTGAGCATCGGGATGTCTTGGTCGTCATGGTTTGTCGCAGAAGCAGTTCAGGTGGCCCAGTTGCTGACAGTTCCAACATCTTACATTTTTGAAGCCTTTACTTCCTGGTGCTCCTGATGGAATAATCCCACTGGAGGCTTGAAGTCGCTGGAGATTTGGATTTGGTGGGAATCTGGAACCAGAGAAACCTCCCTGTCCAGGACCTTGATATCTGGGAGGTTGTCGTTGCTGCTGATAATGATGTCCAAATTTTGCAGCAAGGGCGGCTCCAATACCTTCGGGGCTTTTCAGGTATTTTTCTTCAGCTCAAAATAGACTGTCACATGCACGTTCCAAGGTAATTTCATAGACTCCGACTGCCGCAGGTGCTGCTGCCACAGCAACTTGTCCTCCGGGGGCGGCATTAGCAGCTGCATTTCCTCCATTAGTAGGTGCTGGTAGTAGTCTGGCAGCTTCCAGAGTCTGAAGTCTTGTATCAAACATTGCGCCCTGTTCTTGGAAGGCCAATAGCTGCTCAACCGTGTTGTTAAATCTGGAGGGTAAACTTGCAAAGAGTCGGAGTACAACCACCTTTTCAGAAAGTGTCTGCCCCATGGTTGCGATGCGGTCAACCAGCTGCTTTAACTGTGCCACGTGATCCTCCAATTTGGTCATGTCACCCATCTTGAGTTCGCAGAATTGGATGAGGAGGTTGTGGAGTTCAGAGTCCCCCACTTTCAGGTAGCGCTGTTGAAGTGCCAACCATGCACGTCTTGGATCCAGTGTTGGGTTGCCGTCTTTGATTAAAAATTTCAACCTGTCAGATACTTGCATGGCGAGCAGAGCAAAAGCTTGGTCACATCTTCGTTGCCATTGGAGTCGGGCATCTTCAGTGGCATCGGCGGCCAGTGTGTCAGTGGGAGGATCAGAAACTACTCCCCACAGTCCTTTTGCCAAGAAGACCATCTTCATGTTGAATGCAAAGTCATTGTAGTTGGTGCCATCAAACGGCTGAAATTTGAATTGATCACCCATGCCGCCTCCGTGAAATATCGCCATGAGCCTGAACGTTGTTTCCTTGATCCAGTTGAACAGCGCAACCAGTCCTTGAGTGATTTGTGGCACACCTTGCTCTGATACCAAATGTTAGAATTTGAGATCGTTGAATGCCACAAAACTTTCTGGACAGCGTAAACCAATCGCTTCAGAACCAGAGCAGATCAACACAGGCGCTCACAGCCAGATCTGCTCAAGTAGCGATAGAGAAATGAACTTTCATCAGAATTGACTAACTCCTGGGTACAGATGCTACTGACATCTAGTCCTCAAAATAATAATAGAGAATGGGATCACATCTGCCTTAAAAGCTGCCTCGCTCGCCTTCACCTCCTGTGCGTCTCCCTCCGCAGCCACGGTTCTGCCGTCTGCCGCCGGCACCTGCCGTCTTCGCTGTGTGCACTTGGGTCCCGGTCACACTGGTCCTTCGGTGAGACCTGAATAGTGCTGTCTTTGGTGTTGTTCGATGTGATCCGGTATATGTCATTTATACGTTGGTCGTGCATCGTTGATCTTGGATCGGATGGCCTCCGAGTTTCTGTGTCATCGATATTTATCGATGCCACATCCCCCACCCCCTTTTTCCGCACTGTCTTCCCTCATATCAATCGGACTGGTAGTCCGGTACTCTGTTCTCTGTTTACTCCTTTCAAGATGCCACGACAGCCTCCTGCCAGAGCTCCGCTCAGGCTACCGCTTCCAGACCACTTCACACATTAATGCAAAGGTCTACACAATGTATCCTGCTCGTGGTCATGCTACTCTCGAACAACAGATACATATGAATGGGCAGGGGAGGCATGGGTAGACCCTCTCTCCTGACCCAGCGGTAGACATGAGGCATAGTGTAGGGTAGCATAGGTGGCGGAGGGTCAGGGGAGAGAGTGGCGCCTCTCCCCTGGCCCTCTGCGTTATGCCATTTTGGAGCATACCCCATTTTATCATTTTTCCAACAAGGCGCACTCAGGCGCACTCAGGCGCACTCAGGCGCACTCAGGCGCACTCAGGCGCACTCNAGATGCCACGTCAGCCTCCTGCCAGAGCTCCGCTCAGGCTACCGCTTCCAGACCACTTAACACAGTAATGCAAAGGTCTACACAATATATCCTGCTCGTGGTCATGCTACTCTCGAACAACAGATACATATGAATGGGCAGGGGAGGCATGGGTAGACCCTCTCTCCTGACCCAGCGGTAGACATGAGGCATAGTGTAGGGTAGCATAGGTGGCGGAGGGTCAGGGGAGAGAGTGGCGCCTCTCCCCTGGCCCTCTGCGTTATGCCATTTTGGAGCATACCCCATTTTATCATTTTTCCAACAAGGCGCACTCAGGCGCACTCAGGCGCACTCAGACGTACTCAGGCGCACTCAGGCGCACTCAGAAGCACTCAGGCGCACTCAGGCGCACTCAGGCGCACTCAGGTGCACTCAGGCGCACTCAGGCGCACTTAGGCGAACTCAGGGGTAGTCAGGCGCAGTCAGGCGAATTCAGGCGCCGTCAGGCGCCGTTAGGCGCATTCAGGCGCACTCAGGCGCACTCAGGCGCACTCAGGCGCACTCAGGCGCCCTCAGGCGCACTCAGGCACACTCAGGCGCACTCAGGCGCACTCAGGCCCACTCAGGCGCACTCAGGCACACTCAGGCGCACTCAGGCGCACTCAGGCGCAGTTAGGCGCAGTCAGGCGCACTAAGGCGCACTAAGGCGCACTCAGGCGCAGTCAGGCGCAGTCAGGCGCAGTTAGGAGCAGTCAGGCGCAGTCAGGCGCAGTCAGGCGCAGTCAGGCGCAGTCAGGCGCACTCAGGCGCACTCAGGCGCAGTCAGGCGCACTCAGGCGCAGTCAGACACAGTCAGGCGCAGTCAGGCGGAGTCAGGTGCACTCAGGCGCACTCAGGCGCACTCAGGCGCACTCAGGCGCACTCAGGCGCACTCAGGCGCACTCAGGGGCACTCAGGCGGAGTCAGGCGCACTCAGGCGCAGTCGGGCGCACTCAGGCGCACTCAGGCGCACGCAGGCGCACTCAGGCGCACTCAGGCGCACTCAGGCGCACACAGGCGCACTCAGGCACAGTCAAGCCCAGTCAGGCGCAGTCAGGCGCAGTCAGGCGCAGTCAGGTGCACTCAGGCGCACTCAGGCGTACTCAGGCGCACTCAGGCGCACTCAGGCACACTCAGGCGCACTCAAGCGCACTCAGGCCCACTCAGGCGCAGTCAGGCGCAGTCAGGCGTAGTCAGGCGTAGTCAGGTGCATTCAGGCGCACTCAGGCGCACTCAGGCACACTCAGGCGCACTCAGACGCACTCAGGCGCACTCAGGCGCACTCAGGCGCTCTCAGGCGCACTCAGGCACACTCAGGCGCACTCAGGCGCACTCAGGCGTACTCAGGCACACTCAGGGGCACTCAGGCGGAGTCAGGCGCAGTCAGGCGCAGTCAGGCGCAGTTAGGCGCAGTCAGGCGCAGTTAGGCGCACTTAGGCGCACTCAGGCGCACTCAGGCGCACTCAGGCGGAGTCAGGCGCACTCAGGCGGAGTCAGGCGCAGTCAGGCGCAGTCAGGCGCAGTCAGGCGCACTCAGGCGCACTCAGGCGCAGTCAGGCGCACTCAGGCACACTCAGACACAGTCAGGCGCACTCAGGCACATTCAGGTGCACTCAGGCGTACTCAGGCCCACTCAGACACACTCAGGCGCACTCATGCGCACTCAGGCGCACTCAGGCGCACTCAGGCGCACTCAGGCGCACTCAGGCGCGGTCGGGCGCACTCAGGCGCACTCAGGCGCACGCAGGCGCACTCAGGCGCACTCAGGCGCACTCAGGCGCACTCAGGCGCAGTCTGTCAGGAATTTTCGCCCCTCATCATGCCGTTGTGTGAGTGGTGAGGTGGCTGACATCTCGTCAGCACCAAGATGCCAGCTCACACATGCGCAAGTGGACATGGGTGCTGTACTTTTGCAGCACGACACACATATGGCCTGCATCATCTGAGCACACCAGCAACATCGGCATCATCGACGGAGCAGTGCTCACGACGAAGGAGCCGTGGGAAGCTGGTTGGTACAGGAGAAGACATGCAGGGTCAAGGCTGGAGGTCTAGAGCATGGCACAGGACAAAACAGCCCGTGGCCATGGCTGATGACGAGGCGGCACTTGAGGCCGGCCACTTTGCCATGTGGTAGAGTCTCAGCCATGTGGCTGAGTTGTCGAATAAGATAGACCCTAGCATGGTGTGTTTTCATATGATCTGAGAGTATATCCTTAATGTAGGTGATGAGCTGGATCCAACGCAAGTTGAATCGCAGCAATCGGCCTAGAAATGAGGGAGATATGGCTTGTCAAAGTTGGGTGGTGCAGCCAGCCG
>SZWC01002797.1:96245-126734 GCA_023375785.1 Penium margaritaceum | reverse complement strand
GAAAGGCGGCATGATGCTTCATTGGCGACCAGGGCGCTTCGGACGCCCGTCACTCACGCTGGTGGAGTGACAGACGGCTGAGTTGCAATGATGCACGTGGGAGAGCGTAGCGGGCGCTACGCTGCTCCGAATTGCGCACGGTTTGGTGCGTTGGAAAGCTTGGGACAAGCACTATAACTCGTCAGATCATGTACATGTCTATTAAGTGACTCAAAACGACGTCATTTCCGTCCGAAGTTCCCCTCCTGCGTTCTGCCATGGTTCTGCTCATGTGACCTCTCACATTCGGTGTGGCGACCCAAAGCGCACCGTCAGTCAAAACCGTTGTTGCTCGCCATGCCTCAAGCTCCCAACCCTGTGAGAGCTGCGTGCCTGGTCGTGGACAGTCGGGAAGCGATTTCCGACAAAGGGTTATGGGCCCACAAGGGTCACGACCGATGGCGACGCACGGCTTCCGCGAGCAACTTCATGACTGGAGCAGTCACCGCCATGGTACACGGTGTGCATGGCACGAGCGACAAGTGGAGTCCACGCTGGGCTCCGTGTGTGCTCAGGTGGCAGCAGAACGAGGAAGACGGCATGTGGCATGCCGTTGAAGGGTCGGACGTAGCTGCAGCAAGTCCATGCAAGAAGGCAGGCGGCACAAAAATCTGCGTGGTCCCCGAACTGCTTCTTGATGTGATGCAGCAGCAGGCTTGGTTGAGCCATGCCATGAACTGCCTTGGGGCAGTGAGATGGGCAGAAATCAGCCATGGTTCCCGTTCGCAGCTGAAGTTTTCAACTCCAATGTCGACTCGCCTCAAACCCTCGAAGGCATCGGCGACATCGCAGAGGTGCATTCGCAGCAGATTGAGTCGCACGCTCACCGCTTCGTGCGAGGAGGCGTGCCTCTCTGCTGCAACATGGTGGTGCTGGTGGCTTTGCTCAACGGCAAGGCTACTCCTCTCGGTACAACTGGAGCTTGGCAAACAGAGTGCCGGACAACACGGGAGCGAGGGACTGCGTCATCCTCCGTGTACATCGCCCGTCACCACGCTAGAGGCGGGGACAACGGGAGCTAGACGCGTCCGCACAGCACCACTGGAGGTGGTGCAATCTGGAGAGCCATCGGGCGTCGTGGCAAAATGGGCCACATGGAGACGTGCACAGCGGAAGCCGTGGACCTCACCGAGAGCTCGGGAGGAGGACGGCAGACCGGGTCCGCAGTCTACACGCGCCGAGGCTCGATGCTCCTCGTCAAGGAGCAGTGGTCGCCGTTGATTGAGGGCAGCCACGTGGCATGTCGGGGACATGCCAAACTCCACCAACAACCTGTCTAGAGCAAGAGATGCGGAGCTTGTGGCAGCTGCCGCTGGAAGGCTCTGGAGGTGAGGGTGATGGAGCGAACACAAAAAAAAAAAAACTGACATAAAAGGGGGGGAGGATTGATCGCTGTCAACTTCAAGGGAGCAGAAGGTGGGGCTTCAAGGGAGTCTCCACGGACCTGCTCATGGGGAAATGTGACAGCATGGTGGGCGGTGTGCTGCTGTTAAGGAGGACAAGGCACATGCAAAATGCAAGGGCGGCCTCAGCCTCTACGCTCCAATGGTCGCGGCAGGTGCGTCGGCTTCGGGCGCGGTGCCTCCTGGCCAAGGACAAGGGAGCAGAGCTGCATCAACGAGGGATGTAGCAGTGCAGCAGTGCAAACTCACAACAGTCCAACAAAGGCGCAAGTCCCTTGGGAAGGGAGCAAGCGCATGCACCGGAGGACAGAATCAGGCTCGACGACCCCGAGTGGCAGCAGCTGGTCAGCCGTCGCGACGCCAGATTTGGCGGTTCAAAATGCAGCTGCGATGGGCAGGACGCAGCAGGTCTGCCAAACAGGGGGAGCTGGTTCCACCTCCAAAAATGAGGGGGAGCTGCTGGTGCATCAACATCACCAAAACATCATCCACAAAAATGGTGGTGGGTCGTCTCCAAGGTGCAGCAGAGTTGGAGCGCGCCACGAAGGTGATGGCGGGAGGCCAACATCGGTGCAAGAACTCGCAACTGCTGGTGTACGCGTTGGAAACGGGAGACGACATCAGGTCCAAGGGGCTGGCTTCAACACCGTTGGAGGCACGCACTTGTAGCAACAAGAGCAGCCGGCTGCGCCAAACTGGCGAGGAAGCACTCCACTTCGGGTGGATGTGGCTCGGCTCACGTTGGGTCCAAGTGAGGGCGTGCCGAGGGTGGTAGAAGCAGAGAAGGGGGGCTGAGTGGAGCAATGTGGCTCCACAAGCAACATCAAGCAACGCACGCGCTTGTAGCAGCAAGAGACGCCGGCTGCGCCATTAGGCGAGGAAGCAATCCACTAAGGGTGGATGTGGCGGGGCTCACGCTGGGTCCAAGCGGGGACGTGTCATGGAGAAATTTGGTTCCAACAGCAGCGGATGAAGCAGCGACAACAGCGCTGGCTTCTGGCTTCCGCTCGATAGGAGACTCACGGGAGGCGGGTGCTCCCAACGCCTCAAAACGGGGAGGCAGGTTGCATCGGCAAGCATCGGCAACAAGGCAGCAACACCCGCCAGGTCGCCAAGACGCAGATGGATGGCAAAATGGCCATGCCACGCAGCAAGCTGGCTGCAAAGCCGAGGGACCAAGAGGGGTGGCAAGTGCAAGTGGATGCACTAGGCTACATGGGGAAGTGGTCGCACAAGCACAGGGATGCAGGGGTGCAGGATGCGAAGGCCATGCAACAAGCAGGTGCAGACTCAAGGCGCAAAAAGCAAGCTGAGGAGGGTTGCACTTGGGCGGCAGGCAAGCCTGATGTGCACGAGCGCAACGGATAGGCAGCTAAGGAGCTGCGGTCTCCAAGGTGCGGCTCGGCACGGGACGGAAGCAGCCGCAAACTCAGCCGGCAGCAAGGCAAGGTGGCAGAGTGGCAAGAGGCCACACTCACGCTCACAAGCAGCCGGGGAGCAGTGAAAGGCTCTACCAAGCAGGGCGCAAGTGCAGCAGTGGTAGCTGCAAGACAATGCGCCATGAGGCTGATGGGATCAGCTTGAGTGGGAGCCGAGCGGCATGATAAGGCGCGAGGGGGAGATTGTCAGGAATTTTCGCCCCTCATCATGCCGTTGTGTGAGTGGTGAGGTGGCTGACATCTCGTCAGCACCAAGATGCCAGCTCACACATGCGCAAGTGGNGACACACATATGGCCTGCATCATCTGAGCACACCAGCAACATCGGCATCATCGACGGAGCAGTGCTCACGACGAAGGAGCCGTGAGAAGCTGGTTGGTACAGGAGAAGACATGCAGGGTCAAGGCTGGAGGTCTAGAGCATGGCACAGGACAAAGCAGCCCGTGGCCATGGCTGATGACGAGGCGGCACTTGAGGCCGGCCACTTTGCCATGTGGTAGAGTCTCAACCATGTGGCTGAGTTGTCGAATAAGATAGACCCTAGCATGGTGTGTTTTCATATGATCTGAGAGTATATCCTTAATGTAGGTGATGAGCTGGATCCAACGCAAGTTGAATCGCAGCAATCGGCCTAGAAATGAGGGAGATATGGCTTGTCAAAGTTGGGTGGTGCAGCCAGCCGGGTTTGGTCGGCTGACCACTCGTCCGTCCGAAAAAATAGGTCCGACGGTGAGGAGTTCAACTCCCAGCACGCAGACCAAGGCCAAGGCGCCCCTTGGCGGATGTAAGACCAATATCCCATGGTTCATTGGAGCCATGGGCGCCTCGGAAAGGCGGCATGATGCTTCATTGGCGACCAGGGCGCTTCGGACGCCCGTCACTCACGCTGGTGGAGTGACAGACGGCTGAGTTGCAATGATGCACGTGGGAGAGCGTAGCGGGCGCTACGCTGCTCCAAATTGCGCACGGTTTGGTGCGTTGGAAAGCTTGTGACAAGCACTATAACTCGTCAGATCATGTACATGTCCATTAAGTGACTCAAAACGACGTCATTTTCATCCGAAGTTCCCCTCCTGCGTTCTGCCATGGTTCTGCTCATGTGACCTCTCACATTCGGTGTGGCGACCCAAAGCGCACCGTCAGTCAAAACCGTTGTTGCTCGCCATGCCTCAAGCTCCCAACCCTGTGAGAGCTGCGTGCCTGGTCGTGGACAGTCGGGAAGCGATTTCCGACAAAGGGTTATGGGCCCACAAGGGTCACGACCGATGGCGTGGGCCCATAACCCTTTGTCGGAAATCGCTTCACGACTGTCCACGACCAGGCACGCAGCTCCCACAGGGTTGGGAGCTTGAGGCATGGCAAGCAACAACGGTTTTGACTGACGGTGCGCTTTGGGTCGCCACACCGAATGTGAGAGGTCCCATGAGCAGAACCATGGCAGAACGCAGGAGGGGAACTTCGGACGAAAATGACATCGTTTTGAGTCACTTAATGGACATGTAGATGATCTGACGAGTTATAGTGCTTGTCACAAGCTTTCCAACGCACCAAACCGTGCGCAATTCGGAGCAGCGTAGCGCCCGCTACGCTCTCCCACGTGCATCATTGCAACTCAGCCGTCTGTCACTCCACCAGCGTGAGTGACGGGCGTCCGAAGCGCCCTGGTCGCCAATGAAGCATCATGCCGCCTTTCCGAGAAGCCCATGGCTCCAATGAACCATGGGATATTGGTCTTACATCCCCCAAGGGGCGCCTTGGCCTTGGTCTGCGTGCTGGGAGTCGAACTCCTCACCGTCGGACCTATTTTTCGGACGGACGAGTGGTCACCCGACCAAACCCGGCTGGCTGCACCACCCAACTTTGACAAGCCATATCTCCCTCATTTCTAGGCCGATTGCTGCGATTCAACTTGCGTTGGATCTAGCTCATCACCTACATTAAGGATATACTCTCAGATCATATGAAAACACACCATGCTAGGGTCTATCTTATTCGACAACTCAGCCACATGGCTGAGACTCTACTACATGGCAAAGTGGCCGGCCTCAAGTGCCGCCTCGTCATCAGCCATGGCCACGGGCTGCTTTGTCCTGTGCCATGCTCTAGACCTCCAGCCTTGACCCTGCATGTCTTCTCCTGTACCAACCAGCTTCTCACGGCTCCTTCGTCGTGAGCACTGCTCCGTCGATGATGCCGATGTTGCTGGTGTGCTCAGATGATGCAGGCCATATGTGTGTCGTGCTGCAAAAGTACAGCACCCATGTCCACTTGCGCATGTGTGAGCTGGCATCTTGGTGCTGACGAGATGTCAGCCACCTCACCACTCACACAACGGCATGATGAGGGGCGAAAATTCCTGACANTTTGTCCTGTGCCATGCTCTAGACCTCCAGCCTTGACCCTGCATGTCTTCTCCTGTACCAACCAGCTTCTCACGGCTCCTTCGTCGTGAGCACTGCTCCGTCGATGATGCCGATGTTGCTGGTGTGCTCAGATGATGCAGGCCATATGTGTGTCGTGCTGC
This sequence comes from Penium margaritaceum, assembly GCA_023375785.1. Classification (NCBI taxonomy): domain Eukaryota; kingdom Viridiplantae; phylum Streptophyta; class Zygnematophyceae; order Desmidiales; family Peniaceae; genus Penium; species Penium margaritaceum. Next base: position 121,328 of record SZWC01002797.1, on the reverse strand, counting down.
AAAAGTACAGCACCCATGTCCACTTGCGCATGTGTGAGCTGGCATCTTGGTGCTGACGAGATGTCAGCCACCTCACCACTCACACAACGGCATGATGAGGGGCGAAAATTCCTGACACAGTCAAGCGCAGTCAGGCGCAGTCAGGCGCAGTCAGGCGTAGTCAGGCGTAGTCAGACACAGTCAGGCACAATCAAGCGGAGTCAGGTGCAGTCAGGCGCACTCAGGCGCACTCACGCGTACTCATGCGCACTCAGGTGCACTCCGGCGCACTTAGGCGCACTCAGGCGCACTCAGGCACACTCATGCGCACTCAGGCACACTCACGTGCACTCAGGCTCACTCAGGCGCACTCAAGCGCACTCGGGCGCACTCAGGCGCACTCAGGCGCACGCAGGCGCACTCAGGCGCACTCAGGCGCACTCAGGCGCAGTCAAGCGCAGTCAGGCACAGTCAGGCGCAGTCAGGCGCAGTCAGGCGTAGTCAGACGCAGTCAGGCGCATTCAGGCGGATTCAGGCGCAGTTAGGCGCACTCAAGCGCACTCAGGCATACTCAAGCGCACTCAGGTGCACTCCGGCGCACTTAGGCGCACTCAGGTGCACTCAGGCACACTCAGGCGCACTCAGGCGCACTCAAGCGCACTCGGGCGCACTCAGGCGCATTCAGGCGCAGTCAGGCTCCGTCAGGCTCACTCAGGCGCACTCAGGCGCACTCACGAGCACTCAGGCACACTCAGGCGCACTCAGGCGCACTCAGGCGCTCTCAGGCGCACTCAGGCGCACTCTGGCGCACTCTGGCACACTCAGGCGCACTCAGGCGCACTCAGGGGCACTCAGGCGCACGCAAGCCACTCCGACGCACGCAAGCGCACTAAGGCGCACTCAGGTGCAATTAGGCGCACTCAAGCGCACTCAGGCGCAGTCAGGCGCAGTCAGGCGCACTCAGGCGCACTCAGGCGCACTCAGGCGCACTCAGGCGCACTCAGGCGCACTCAGGCGCACTCAGGCGGAGTCAGGTGGAGTCAGGCGTAGTCAGGTGCAGTCAGACGCACTCAAGCGCACTCAGGCGTACTTAGGCGCAGTCAGGCGCACTCAGGCGCAGTCAGACACAGTCAGACACAGTCAGCGTACTTAGGCGCACTCAGGCGCACTCAGGCGCATTCAAGCGCACTCAGGCGCACTCAAGTGCACTCAGGCGCACTCAGGCGCACTCAGATGCAGTCAGGCGCAGTCAGGCGCAGTCAGGCGCAGTCAGGCCCAGTCAGACGCAGACAGGTGCAGTCAAGCGCAGTCAGGCACTGTCCGGCACACTCAGGCGCACTCAGGCAAACTCAGGCGCACTCAGGCGCACTCAGGCGCAGTCAGACGTACTCAGACGCACTCAGGCTCACTCAGAAGCACTCAGGCGCACTCAGGCACACTCAGGCGCACTCAGGTGCACTCAGGCGCACTCGGGCGCACTTAGGTGCACTCAGGGGTAGTCAGGCGCAGTCAGGCGCAGTCAGGCGCCGTCAGGCGCCGTTAGGCGCACTCACGCGCACTCAGGCGCAGTCAGGCGCCCTCAGGCGCACTCAGGCGCACTCAGGCGCACTCAGGCGCACTAAGGCGCACTCAGGCACACTCAGGCGCACTCAGGCGCAGTCAGGCGCACTCAGACGCAGTCAGGGGTAGTCAGGCGCAGTCAGGCGCAGTCAGGCACAATCAGACGCAGTCAGGCGCAATCAGGCGCAGTCAGGCGCACTCAGGCGCACTCAGGCGTACAGAGGCACACTCAGGCGCATTCAGGCGCACTCAGGCAAAGTCAGGCGCAGTCAGGGGCAGTCAGGCGCACTCAGGCGCACTCAGGCGCACTCAGGTGCACTCAGGCGCACTCAGGCACACTCAAGCGCACTCAGGCACACTTAGGCGCACTCAGGCGCACTCACGGGCAGTCAGGCGCATTCAGGCGCAGTCAGGCGCCGTCAGGCGTACTGAGGCGCACTCAGGTGCACTCACGCGCACTCAGGCGCACTCAGGGGCACTCAGGCGCACTCAAGCGCACTCAGGCGCACTCAGGCACACTCAGGCGGACTCGGGCACACTTTAGCCCATTCAGGCGCACTCAGGCACACTCAGGCGCACTCAGGCGCAGTCAGGCGCAGTCAGGCACAGTCAGGCGCACTCAGGCGCACTCAGGCGCAGTCAGGCGTTGTCAGCCGCAGTCAGGCGCCCTCAGGCGCACTTAGGCCCACTCAGGCACATTCAGGCGCACTCTGGCGCACTCAGGCGCACTCAGGTGCACTCAGGCGCACTCAGGCCCACTCAGGCGCACTCAGGCATACTCAGGCACACTCAGGCACACTCAGGTACACTCAGGCGCAGTCAGGCGCAGTCAGGCGCAGTCAGGCGCACTAAGGCGCAGTCAGGCGCAGTCAGGCGCAGTGAGGCGCAGTCAGGCGCAGACAGGCGCAGTCAGGCGCAGTCAGGCGCACTCAGGCGCACTTAGGCGCACTCAGGTGCACTCAGGCGTACTCAAGCGCACTCAGGCACACTCAGGCGGAGTCAGACGCAGTTAGGCGCCGTCTGGCGCAGTCAGGCGCACTCAGGGGCACTCAGGCGCACTCAGGCGCACTCAGGCGGACTGAGGCGCACTCAGGCACACTCAGGCGGAGTCAGGCGCACTCAGGTGCAGTCAGGCACAGTCAGGTGCAGTCAGGCGCACTCAGGCGAGCTCAGGCGCGGTCAGGCGCACTCAAGCGCAGTCAGACATAGTCTGCTGCACTCAGGCACACTCATGCACACTCAGGCGCACTCTAGCGCACTCAGGCGCATTCAGGCGCACACCGGCATACTCGGGCACACTCAGGCACACTCAGGCGCAGTCAGGCGCAGTCACGCGCACTCAGGCGCACTCAGGCGTACTCAGGCGCAATCAGGCGTTGTAAGCCGCAGTCAGGCGCCCTCAGGCGAACTCAGGCGCACTCAGGCGCATTCAGGCGCACTCAGGCGCACGCAGGCGCAATCAGGCGCACTCAGGCACACTCAGGCGCACTTAGGCCCACTCAGGCGCACTCGTGCGCACTCAGGCGCACTCTGGCGCACTCAGGTGCACTCAGGCGCAGTCAGGCGCAGTCAGGCGCAGTCAGGCGTACTAAGGCGCAGTCAGGCGCAGTCAGGCGCATTCAGGCGCGGTCAGGCACAGTCAGGCGTAGTCAGGCGCAGTCAGGCGCACTCAGGCGCACTCAGGCACACTCAGGCGCACTCAGGCGCACTCAGGCACACACAGGCGCACTCAGGCGCACTCAGGCGGTATCAGGCGCAGTTAGGCGCAGACTGGAGCAGTCAGGCACACTCAGGCGCACTCAGGCGCACTCAGGCGGGCTCAGGCGCACTCAGGCGCACTCAGGCGAAGTCAGGCGCAGTCAGGCGCAGTCAGGCGCACTCAGGCGCACTCAGGCACACTCGGGCGCACTCAGGCGCAGTCAGACATTGTCAGGCGCACTCAGGCACACTCATGCACACTCAGGCGCACTCACGCGCACTCAGGCGCACTCAGGTGCACTCAGGCGCACTCTAGCGGAGTCAGGCACAGTTTGGCGCAGTCAGGCGCAGTCAAGCGCACTCAAGCGCAGTCAGACACAGTCAGATGCAGTCAGGCGCAGTCAGGCGCAGTCAGGCGCTGTCAGGCGCACTCAGGCGCACTCAGGCATACTCAGGCACATTCAGGAGCACTCAGGCGCACTCAGGCGCACTCAAGCGCACTCAGGCACACTCAGGCGCACTGAGGCGCACTCAGAAGCATTCAGGCGCACTCAGGCGCACTCAGGCGCACTCGGGCACACTCAGGCGCACTCAGGCGCACTCAGGCGCACTCAGGGGTCGTCAGGCGCAGTCAGGTGCAGTCAGGCGCCGTCAGGCGCCGTCAGGCGCACTCAGGCACACTCAAGCGCACTCAGGCACACTCAGGCACACTCAGGCACACTCAGGCGACTCAGAAGCACGCAGGCGCACTCAGGTACACTCAGGCGCACTCAGGCGCACTCAGGGGCAGTCAGGCGCATTCAGATGCAGTCAGGCGCACTCAGGCGCACTCAGGCGCACTCAGGCGCACTCATGCGCACTCAGGCGCACTCAGGCACACTCAGACGCACTCAGGCGCACTCAGGCGCACTCAGGCACACTCAGGCGCACTCAGGGGCATTCAGGCGCACTCAGGCGCAGTCAGGCGCAGTCAGGGACAGTCAGGCGCACTTAGGCGCACTCAGGCGCACTCAGGCGCACTCAGGTGCACTCAGGCGTACTCAGGCGCACGCAGGCGCACTCAGGCGCACTCAGAAGTACTCAAGCGCACTCAGGCACACTCAGGCGCACACAGGCGCACTCAGGGGCAGTCAGGCGCATTCAGGCGGAGTCGGGCGCCGTCAAGCGTACTCAGGCGCACTCAGGCGCACTCAAGCGCACTCAAGCGCACTCACGCGCACTCAGGCGCACTCAGGCGCACTCAGGCGCACACAGGCGCACTCAGGCGCACTCAGGCAAACTCCGGCACACTCAGGCCCATTCAGGCGCACGCAGGCGCACTCAGGCGCACTCAGGCGCACTCAGGCGCACTCAGGCGCAGTCAGGCGCACTCAGGCGCAGTCAGGCGTTGTCAGCCGCAGTCATGCGCCCTCAGGGGCATTCAGGCGCACTCAGGCGTATTCAGGCGCACTCAGGCGCACTCAGGCGCATTCAGGCGCACTCAGGCGCACTCAGGCACACTCAGGCGCACTCAGGCGCAGTCAGGCGCATTCAGGCACAGTCAGGCGCACTAAGGCGCAGTCAGGCGCAGTCAGGCGCAGTCAGGCGCACTAAGGCGCATTCAGGCGCAGTCAGGCGCAGTCAGGCGCAGTCAGGCGCACTCACGCGCACTCAGGTGCACTCAGGCGCACTCAGGCGCACTCAGGCGCACTCAGGCGCACTCAGCCACACTCAGGCGCAGTCAGGCGCAGTCAGCGCACTCAGGCGCACTCAGGCGCAGTCAGGCGTTGTCAGCCGCAGTCAGGCGCCCTCAGGCGCACTCAGGCGCACTCAGGCGCATTCAGGCGCACTCAGGCGCACGCAGGCGCTCTCAGGCGCACTCAGGCGCACTCAGGCGCACTCAGGCCCACTCAGGCGCAATCAGTCGCAGTCAGGCGCAGTCAGGCGCACTCAGGCGCACTAAGGCGCACTCAGGCGCAGTTTGGCGCAGTCAGGCGCAGTCAGGAACAGTCAGGCGCAGTCAGTCGCAGTCAGGCGCAGTCAGGCGCACTCAGGCACACTCAGGCGCACTCAGGCGCACTCAGGCACACACAGGCGCACTCAGGCGCACTCAGGCGGAGTCAGGCGTAGTTAGGTGCAGTCTAGCGCAGTCGGGCGCACTCAGGCGCACTCAGGCGCACTCAGGCGGGCTCAGGCGTACTCAGGCGCACTCAGGCGGAGTCAGGCGCAGTCAGGCGCAGTCAGGCGCACTCAGGCGCACTCAGGCGCACTCAGGCGCAGTCAGGCGCACTCAGGCACAGTCAGACATAGTCAGGCGCACTCAGGCGCACTCAGGCACACTCAGGCGCACTCACGCGCACTCAGGTGCACTCAGGTGCATTCAGGCGCACTCAGGCGGAGTCAGGCGCAGTCCGGCGCAGTCAGGCGCAGTCAGGCGCACTCAGGCGCAGTCAGACACAGTCAGATGCAGTCAGGCGCAGTCAGGCGCAGTCAGGCGCTGTCAGGCGCACTCAGGCGCACTCAGGCATACTCAGGCGCATTCAGGCGCACTGAGGCGCACTCAGGCGCACTCAAACGCACTCAGGCACACTCAGGCGCACTGAGGCGCACTCAGAAGCACTCAGGCACACTCAGGCGCACTCAGGCGCACTCGGGCGCACTCAGGCGCACTCAGGCGCACTCAGGGGTAGTCAGGCGCAATCAGGCGCAGTCAGGCACCGTCAGGCGCCGTCAGGCGCACTCAGGCACACTCAGGCGCACTCAGGCGCACTCAGGTGCACTCAGGCGCATTCAGGCACACTCAGGCGCACGCAGGCGCACTCAGGCGCACTTAGACGCACTCAGGCGCGCTCAGGCCCACTCAGGCGCACTTAGGTGCACTCAGGCGCACTCAGGCGCACTCAGGCGCACTCAGGCGCACTCAGACGCAGTCAGGGGCAGTCAGGCGCAGTCAAGCGCAGTCAGGCGCACTCAGGCGCACTCAGGCACACTCAGGCGCAATCAGGCGCACTCAGGCACACTCATGCGTACTCAGGCGCACTCAGGCGACTCAGAAGCACTCAAGCGCACTCAGGTACACTCAGGCACACTCAGGCGCACTCAGGGGCAGTCAGGCGCATTCAGGCGCAGTCAGGTGCCATCAGGCGCACTCAGGCGCACTCAGGCGCACTCACGCGCACTCAGGCGCACTCAGGCACACTCAGGCGCACTCAGGCGCACTCAGGCACACACAGGCGTACTCAGGCGTACTCAGGGGCATTCAGGCGCACTCAGGCGCAGTCAGGCGCAGTCAGGGATAGTCAGGCGCACTCAGGCGCACTCAGGCGCACTTAGGCGCACTCAGGTGCACTCAGGCGTACTCAGGCGCACTCAGGCGCACTCAGGCGCACTCAGAAGTACTCAAGCGCACTCAGGCACACTCAGGCGCACTTAGGCGCACTCAGGGGCAGTCAGGCGCATTCAGGCGCAGTCGGGCGCCGTCAGGCGTACTCAGGCGCACTCATGCGCACTCAGGCGCACTCAGGCGCACTCAGGCGCACTCAGGCGCACTCAGGCGCACTCAGGCGCACTCAGGCGCACTCAGGCGAACTCAGGCACACTCAGGCCCATTCAGGCGCACTCAGGCGCACTCAGGCGCATTCAGGCGCAGTCAGGCGCACTCAGGCGCAGTCAGGAGTTGTCAACCGCAGTCATGCGCCCTCAGGCGCACTCAGGCGCACTCAGGCGCACTCAGGCGCACTCAGGCGCACTCAGGCGCATTCAGGCGCACTCAGGCGCACTCAGGCACACTCATGCGCACTCAGGCGCAGGCAGGCGCAGTCAGGCGCAGTCAGGCGCACTAAGGCGCAGTCAGGCGCAGTCAGGTGCAGTCAAGCGCACTAAGGCGCAGTCAGGCGCAGTCAAGCGCAGTCAGGCGCATTCAAGCGCACTCAGGCGCACTCAGGCGCACTCAGGCGCACTCAGGCGCACTCAGGCGCACTCAGGCACACTTAGGCGCAGTCAGGCGCAGTCAGCGCACTCAGGCGCACTCAGGCGCACTCAGGCGCAGTCAGGCATTGTCAGCCGCAGTCAGGCGCCCTCAGGCGCACTCAGGCGCACTCAGGCACACTCAGGCGCATTCAGGCGCACTCAGGCGCACGCAGGCGCACTCAGGCGGACTCAGGCGCACTCAGGCGCACTCAGGCCCACTCAGGCGCACTCAGTCGCAGTCAGGCGCAGTCAGGCGCAGTTTGGCGCAGTCAGGCGCAGTCAGGCACAGTCAGCCGCAGTCAGGCGCAGTCAGGCGCACTCAGGCGCACTCAGGCACACTCAGGCGCACTCAGGCGCACTCAGGAACACACAGGCGCACTCAGGCGCACTCAGGCGGAGTCAGGCGCAGTTAGGCGCAGTCTAGCGCAGTCAGGCGCACTCAGGCGCACTCAGGCGCACTCAGGCGGGCTCAGGGGCACTCAGGCGCACTCAGGCGGAGTCAGGCGCAGTCAGGCGCAGTCAGGCGCACTCAGGCGCACTCAGGCGCACTCAGGCGCACTCAGGCGCACTCAGGCACAGTCAGACATAGTCAGGCGCACTCAGGCGCACTCAGGCACACTCAGGCGCACTCACGCGCACTCAGGCGCACTCAGGTGCATTCAGGCGCACTCAGGTGGAGTCAGGGGCAGTCCGGCGCAGTCAGGCGCAGTCAGGCACACTCAGGCGCAGTCAGACACAGTCAGATGCAGTCAGGCACAGTCAGGCGCAGTCAGGCGCTTGCAGGCGCACTCAGGCGCACTCAGGTATACTCAGGCGCATTCAGGCGCACTCAGGCGCACTCAGGCACACTCAAGCGCACTCAGGTACACTCAGGCGCACTCAGGCGCACTCAGAAGCACTCAGGCGCACTCAGGCGCACTGAGGCGCACTCAGGCGCACTCAGGCGCACTCAGGCGCACTCAGGTGGAGTCAGGCGCAGTTAGGCGCAGTCTGGCGCAGTCAGGCGCACTCAGGCGCACTCAGGCGCACTCAGGCGGGCTCAGGGGCACTCAGGCGCACTCAGGCGGAGTCAGGCGCAGTCAGGCGCACTCAGGCGCACTCAGGCGCACTCAGGCGCAGTCAGGCGCACTCAGGCACAGTCAGACATAGTCAGGCGCACTCAGGCGCACTCAGGCACACTCAGGCACACTCACGCGCACTCAGGCGCACTCAGGTGCATTCAGGCGCACTCAGGCGGAGTCAGGGGCAGTCCGGCGCAGTCAGGCGCAGTCAGGCGCACTCAGGCGCAGTCAGACACAGTCAGATGCAGTCAGGCACAGTCAGGCGCAGTCAGGCGCTGTCAGGCGCACTAAGGCGCACTCAGGTATACTCAGGCGCATTCAGGCGCACTCAGGCGCACTCAGGCGCACTCAAGCGCACTCAGGTACACTCAGGCGCACTCAGGCGCACTCAGAAGCACTCAGGCGCACTCAGGCGCACTCAGGCGCACTCAGGCGCACTCAGGCGCACTCAGGCGCACTCAGGCGCACTCAGGGGTAGTCAGGCGCAGTCAGGCGCAGTCAGGCGCCGTCAGGCGCCGTCAGGCGTACTCAGGCACACTCATGCGCACTCAGGCGCACTCAGGCGCACTCAGGCGCACTCAGGCGCACTCAGGCGCACTCAGTCGCACTCAGGCGCACTCAGGCGCACTCAGGCGCACTCAGGCACACTCAGACGCAGTCAAGGGCAGTCTGGCGCAGTCAGGCCCAATCAGGAACAGTCAGACACAGTCAGGCGCAGTCAGGCATAGTCAGGCACACTCAGGCGCACTCAGGCGTACTCAGGCGCACTCAGGTGCACTCAGGCGCACTCAGGCGCACTCAGGCACACTTAGGCGCACTCAGGCGCACTCAGGCGCACTCAGGCGCTCTCAGGCGCTCTCGGGCGCACTCAGGCGCACTCAGGCCCAGTCAGGCGCCCTCAGGTGCACTCAGGCGCACTCAGGCACACTCAGGCGCACTCAGGCGCACTCAGGCGCAGTCAGGCACACTGAGGCGCACTCAGGCGCACTCAGGCGCAGTCAGGCCTTGTCAGGCGCAGTCAGGTGCCCTCAGGTGCACTCAGGCGCACTCAGGCACATTCAGGTGCACTCAGGCGCACTCAGGCGCACTCAGACGCACTCAGGCGCACTCATGCGCACTCAGGCGCACTCAGGCGCACTCAGGAGCACTCAGGCGCACTCGGGCACACTCAGGCGCACTCAGGCGCACGCAGGCGCACTCAGGCGCACTCAGGCGCACTCAGGCGCACTCAGGCACACTCAGGCGCAGTCAAGCGCAGTCAGGCGCGCTCAGGCGCAGTCAGGCGCTGTCAGGCGTAGTCAGACGCAGTCAGGCGTAGTCAGACGCAGTCAGGCGCAGTCAGGCGGAGTCAGGCGCACTCAGGCGCACTCAGGCGCACTCAGGCGTACTCAGGAGCACTCAGGCGCACTCTGGCGCACTCAGGCGCACTCAGACACACTCAGGCGCACTCAGGCGCACTCAAGCGCACTCAGGCGCACTCAGGCGCACTCAGGCGCACTCAGGCGCACTCAGGCGCACTCAGGCACACTCAGGCGCACTCAGGCGCACTCAGGTGCACTCAGGCGCACTCAGGCGCACTCAGGCGCACTCAGGCGCACTCAGGCGCTCTCAGGCGCACTCAGGCGCACTCAGGCGCACTCAGGCGCACTCTGGAGCACTCTGGCACACTCAGGCGCACTCAGGCGCACGCAAGCCACTCAGGCGCACACATGCCACTCAGGCGCACGCAGGCGCACTGAGGCGCACTCAGGTGCACTTAGGCGCACTCAGGCGCACTCAGGCGCACTCAGGCGAACTCAGGCGCACTCAGGCGCACTCAGGCGCACTCAGGCGCACTCAGGTGCACTCAGGCGCACTCAGGCGGAGTCAGGCAGAGTCAGGCGCAGTCAGGTGCAGTCAGGCGCACTCAGGCGCACTCAGGCGCACTCAGGCGCAGTCAGGCGCACTCAGGCGCAGTCAGACACAGTCAGACTGTTGAAAAGTGGCTTGGTAGTTGTGTGGTCAATGGACAAACCCAGGGCAAAAGCAGAGGGCCAGGGGAGAGGCGCCACTCTCTCCCCTGACCCTCTGCCTGCCTACTCTACCCTACTCTTCTCTATCTGCTGGGATCAGGAGAGAGGGTAATCCCATGCCTCGCCCTGTCCACTGTGTACCTGTGATTCGAGAGATAGATACTGATGCTTAGTATTAATGCTGCACTGGAATGCGCATACTCAAGCAGTGGTTCCGAGGCAAAGGGAGGAGCGAGATGTGCTGACGTGGATCATCGACAGCTAACACCGAAGCGACACACACGAAGACTCCGGACAGCTCTCGGACAATTATCGATTATCGATCCATTGATCGATTAATCGACGATCCTCGCGGCTCAACATATCTGCATCAACGACACACGACTAAGCTATAAATAAAGAGTACAAGCCAGGATCAGGGGAGGTTCCGAAGAACGATATCAAGAACCGGTGTGATCGCACCCCAAGGATGTATCACTACGGGACAGCCGGCTCGAGACGGCATCCTGTCGACTGACACTATGCTCACCAGTGGGGGCCACTAAGACAGGCGAAGCGAGGAGTAGCCGAGCGAGATCTCATATAAAAGTCAGCTGTAGGTTAGTTCTTCTCTGTTCTCTTTTATGTACGAGTTTCTTCTCAAGACCATATTCTGCCCTCTGGTGTCACTGGGTTTCTCTCTGGTGTTGTATTCGACAACTGGTTACTTGAGAGCAGAAAAATTGTGACTGGTGCGATTATCAAGAGAACCTTTCAAGGACACTTAACAATCCACATTTTCTTCATTTGGTATCAGAGCAGGGGTGTCATCTGAAAGCCAAACTTGAACAAAGATCGCTGGTTGAGGCCAGGCAATGTCTTGAATCAAGAGGACGGCAAACAGCTGCAAACGCCAACTGCTTCTGCTACTGGTGCTGTCAGCCATGGCAGGCGGATCTGTCGCAGATCACTTCAAGGTGGAGGTTTTCGACGGAGACAAGTATCATGAATTCAGCTTTAACATGCGTATGGTGTTCTTGGCCAAAGGACTTTGGGGTGTGGTGTCTGATCCACCAACTGAACAACTATCTGCCAATGCCACAGCGGAAGAGAAAGCAACATGGTGACGCAAGGAAGAGCAGGCATTTGCCCTCCTGGCAATGCAGGTCTCAGAACGGCTGAAGTTTCTTATCAGGGATGGCAATCCATACCTGAATCCTCGGCAAGCCTGGAAGACGTTGAAAAACAGGTATGACAAGGTCAGCGGACAAGAAAAAATGGCGCTGCTCAACGAGTTCTACTCTTTGAAGATGGAGGCCGAAACAAAAATCGACGACCATGTGTCTCATCTCAAGGCACTGGTAGAACGTATTGGTGTCATGGGACACGTCATTCCTGAGGCTCAAGTTGTTCACAAACTGCTTGGGAGTCTCCCTGAACGCTTCAATCGCACAGTTGAACAGCTGCTGGTCTCACAGGAGCAGGGTCTGGCGGTTGACAGACAAATCCAAGAACAAACACGAGTACTACAACAACAGGAACTCAGACTCCAACTCCTTGAAAATCCTAATGGTGGAGGAGGTCAACAGGGAGGGGCTCAAGGAAACCAAGTTGTGCCTCAAGCGGCAGCACCTGTCCCAGTACCATCTTTTTCACTAACACTTGAACGCGTCTACGACTCCATTTTCAGAGCAGAAGAAACGTTCAGCAGAGAAACTGGCTCAGCTGATTCCGCCCTGTATACAAGGTTTCAAAAAGGAGGACCCAAAAAGTTCTATTCTGGACCTCCCGGATATGGACAAGGACGACTTGCCTTCATGAACCATCCAGTGAACAATCATCACAGCGCTGTATCACCACCAAGACAGCATCAACAGCGACAAGGGCCCTTTGGCTCTCCTTGAACCAAAGCCTTTGCCAATACACAATGCTGGAACTGTGGTGAACTTGGCCACATCAACAGATTCTGTCCAAAACGAGCACGATTCAAGCCAGAGACTCAACAACAGGCAATGATGGCTCAAGACACCAGGAGCTCCTCATCAGCATCACCGCTCTTCTCACCACAGTCATCAGGTATGACAGCAGGCCTGGAGCAAGATGACCTCCAACTTGACTGTCTGGACCAACCTGATACAACTCAGAACAGCACGGAATTCAAACCTTCCGGAAAGGTGGCCATGGAAGAACTGGTCTTCTGCTCCATTGAGAGCGCCTTCCTAATGGCCGCTGGGATACTCACATGGATCATTGACTCTGGATGCACCAGACACATGACCAGCAACAAGACTTGGTTCACAACATTCAAGCCATTACAACCTCCCAAGGCTGTTCGCATGGGAGATGGCAGAATACTACCAGCAACGGGTACTGGCTCTGTGCGCATCACTATCATACTGAAAGGAAAACCTGTCTCCCGTCTTCTGGAGGATGTGCTCCATGTTCCAGAACTTTCAGCAAACCTACTCTCTGTGACCAAACTCAACGACAAAGGTTTCAGAGTGATTTTCGACCTGGACAAGAGCTCCAAAATTTTTACCTCATCAGGAGATCTTGCTGCTGCTGCCAAACGGAAAGGAAACCTTACCATTCTTCACACAGTTGACAGCGCAGCTGATACTTCCGAACCAGAACTCGTCTTCGCTGCGGCAGCAGAAGCAGAACCACAGATTGATGTCCCATCTCACACTCAGACGCTGAGTGAACTATGGCATCGCAGATTGGGGCATACCGGCTACAGCACTCTGGCTCGCATGGCACAAAATCGACTGGCCCACAGCCTACCCAACTGCATCACTGCTCCAGCAGCCGACGCAGTTTGTGAAGGGTGCCTTGCAAGCCGTCAATCTCAGGACTCCTTTCCAAGCCACCCTGCAGAGCGGACAACACAGAAGCTGGATCTCATCCACATGGATCTCTGCCAGATCCCAACACAATCCTTGTCTGGGAAACGGTATCTTTTTGTCCTCATCGATGATCAGACCAATTTCACCTGGGTGAAATTTCTGCGTCACAAGTCTGAAGCTGCAGATGTTATTATTGCCTGGACGAAGATGGTTGAGAATGAGAGTGGCGCCACCATCAAGTGTTTCAGATCTGATAACGGCACTGAATTCTTCAATCAGACTCTCGGCTCCTTTTGCAAAGCCAAGGGCATTCGGCAAGAGTCGACTGTGCCTCTCACTCCGCAGCAGAATGGAAAGGCTGAAAGAATGAACAGGACCCTCCTGGACAAAGCACGCGCTATGCTTCACGACGCCCACCTTCCACCTTCCTTCTGGGCTGAAGCAGTTAACACTGCTGCTCACATCTCCAACCTCGTCTCATGCCGTCAGCTTCCGCACCAGATCTCGCCCTACAAGGCCTACTCTGGACATCGTCCAGATGTCAGCTATCTTCATGTATTTGGATGTCCAAGCTATGCCTGGGTCCATCCATCTCGCAGGGACAAGTTATCCTCTCATTATTGCAAGGGCATACTGGTTGGCTACGAAGCAGCGGGTCAGGCATACCGCCTCTATGATCCCATCACCAAAACCGTTTTTCGCAGCCGCAGTGTCAAATTTGATGAACATCGTCGCTTCGGATCTACAACTCATGCTGCCCTTCCTGAGCCAAGCTGGAACATGATACCTCTTGCTGACCCTCCTTCCGATTTTCAGAAGGTACAAGTTAATCTTGAACCAGATGAGCATGAGGGTGTGCTCCCACCAGTTGTTCCCCATCTGGTGGTTGATCCTCCAGTTCTCCAACAACAACAACAACAGCAGCAGGTCAATGCTCCTCATCCAAACCCTCGTCTCCCACGCGATTGGCAACCCGGCCAACCACCACGGCGCTCCGCACGTCTTGCTCAGAATGCAGGGCTGGCTGAACTTCTGGAAGCCGCACTCCTCACCACTGAATCAGACGCTCCCCAAGCGGCTCTTGTTACTCAGATCGTGGACCCTGTTAACTACCGCGATGCCCTTACTCGTCCGGAGGCGGTTGAGTGGCGCAATGCTGCTGTCGAAGAATACGAGCAGCTCCTCAAGCAGCAGACCTGGGATCTCGTTCCACCTTCCCCAGGGGCTCCGATTGTCACATGCAAATGGGTCTTCAAAACCAGGTTGGATGTAGCTGGCAAGCCTTGCCGGTACAAAGCCCGGCTTGTGGCACGTGGCTTCAGCCAAGTTCGCGGCATCAACTACAGCGATACCTTTGTCCCGGTGGCGAAGTACTCCTCCATCCGTGTCATTATGGCTCTTGCAGCCAGTCAGGGCTGGCACCTTCATCAAATGGATGTCAAATCCGCTTTTCTCAACTGTGACCTTGAGGAGGAGGTGTTCATGCAGCAGCCAGAGGGTTTTACGCAGCCAGGGGAGGAACATCTGGTGTGTAGGCTGCGCAAAGCCCTCTATGGCCTAAAGCAGACGCCACGGCAGTGGAATAAAAAGATTCATGACTTCTTCCTTCAGCATCAGCTGCGACAACTGCACTCCGACCACTCTGTGTACTACAACGGCCACTTTGGTGTGATCATCTACGTGGATGACCTCATTCTGTTCGGCAGTGCTATGCCTGACGTCACGGCCTTCAAGTCTGCACTGTCCACCACCTTTGAGATGACGGACATTGGTCCGATCACCTTTTATCTCGGCATTCAGATCTGTCAGACTCCTGCTCACATCACTCTCTCCCAGGACTCGTATGTCAAACGCATGGCATCCAAGTTTGACCTCGCTGACCCTCGGCCCACAGCAACACCACTTCAGCTTGACCATGGTCTTACCAACGTGGTCACTTCAGATATGCTTGCTGAAGCCCACGATGCTCAGCAATATCCAAGCATTGTGGGGTCTCTCATGTATGCATCTGTGGGGACAAGGCCAAACCTCTCGTATGCCATCGGCCTGCTCAGTCAAGGATGCAAGGCGCCAACCAAAGCTCACGTTCTTCAAGCCAAGCGATGTGTCAAGTACCTTCGCTGCTCATCTGCCATGAAGATTCGCTACATGCCAAGCTCGCATGTGACTCTCACAGGCTACTGCGACTCGGATCTCTCTGGCGACAAGACGACAAGCAAGTCAACGTCAGGCTACGTGTTCTTGCTTGCAGGAGGCCCCGTGAGCTGGCGATCCAAGAAGCAGTCGGTCGTGGCGCTCTCTTCTACAGAAGCAGAATACATTGCAGCGAGTGAAGCGACGCGCAAAGCAGTATGGTTGCGCATGCTCTTGGGCGAGCTCGGTTTTGACCAGATCGAACCAACAACAATGTACTGCGACAACGAAGGCACGATCGCACGAAGTGAAGACCCAGTCCTACATGACAGGACTAAGCACGTTAAGCGTCAGTACCACTATGTGCGAGATGCTGTGGCTGAGGGCGAAGTGCGTCTGGAGCATGTCGGTACGAAAGAGCAGGTGGCAGACCTGTTCACAAACGCACTCGATCACAAGCAGCATGATGTGCTGTGTGAACGCATGGGCATGAGCACGTGAGGAATGACTTGTGTAACTCGGACCCCCAATGCGAGGAGGCAACCGAGAGCATGGGCATACACACATTGCACACTTGATTGATGCATGCTACATGGACGCATGGGTTCAAAACATCATGAGAGGATTAAGTGGAGATGGAGCGTAGCGTCCATGTAACATGGTGCACTCAATATGAAGATGCAACCATGCGTGAGGAAAGAGAGAACAAAAAAAAAAAAACATTTCGGGGCATAGGGGAAGTACAGGGATAGGGTTTTATGTTTGTTTTATTTTTCTTGCTGTTTCGTTCATAGATTAGTCCATTGACACACAAGGGGAGGAATGTTGAAAAGTGGCTTGGTAGTTGTGTGGTCAATGGACAAACCCAGGGCAAAAGCAGAGGGCCAGGGGAGAGGCGCCACTCTCTCCCCTGACCCTCTGCCTGCCTACTCTATCCTACTCTACTCTATCTGCTGGGATCAGGAGAGAGGGTAATCCCATGCCTCGCCCTGTCCACTGTGTACCTGTGATTCGAGAGATAGATACTGATGCTCAGTATTAATGCTGCACTGGAATGCGCATACTCAAGCAGTGGTTCTGAGGCAAGGGGAGGAGCGAGGTGTGCTGACGTGGATCATCGACAGCTAACACCGAAGCGACACACACGAAGACTCCGGACAGCTCTCGGACAATTATCGATTATCGATCCATTGATCGATTAATCGACGATCCACGCGGCTCAACATATCTGCATCAACGACACACGACTAAGCTATAAATAAAGAGTACAAGCCAGGATCAGGGGAGGTTCCGAAGAACGATATCAAGAACCGGTGTGATCGCACCCCAAGGATGTATCACTACGGGACAGCCGGCTCGAGACGGCATCCTGCCGACTGACACTATGCTCACCAGTGGGGGCCACTAAGACAGGCGAAGCGAGGAGTAGCCGAGCGAGATCTCATATAAAAGTCAGCTGTAGGTTAGTTCTTCTCTGTTCTCTTTTATGTACGAGTTTCTTCTCAAGACCATATTCTGCCCTCTGGTTTCACTGGGTTGCTCTCTGGTGTTGTATTCGACAACTGGTTACTTGAGAGCAGAAAAATTGTGACTGGTGTGATTATCAAGAGAAGCTTTCAAGGACACTTAACGATCCACATTTTCTTCACAGACACAGTCAGGCGCACTCGGGCGCACTCAGGCGCACTCAGGCGCATTCAGGTGCACTCAGGCGCACTCAGACGTAGTCAGGCGCAGTCAGGCGCAGTCAGGCGCAGTCAGGCGCAGTCAGACGCAGTCAGGCGCAGTCAAGCGCAGTCAGGCGCTGTCCGGTACACTCAGGCGCACTCAGGCGTACTCAGGCGCACTCAGGTGCACTCAGGCGCACTCAGACGTACTCAGGCGCACTCAGGCGCACTCAGAAGCACTCAGGCGCACTCAGGCGCACTCAGGCGCACTCAGGTGCACTCAGGTGCACTCAGGCGCACTTAGGCGCACTCAGGGGTAGTCAGGCGCAGTCAGGTGCAGTTAGGCGCCGTCAGGCGCCGTTAGGCGCACTCCGGCGCACTCAGGCACCCTCAGGCGCACTCAGGCGCACTCAGGCGCACTCAGGCGCACTCAGGCGCACTCAGGCGCACTCAGGCGCACTCAGGCGCACTCAGACACAGTCAGGGGAAGTCAGGCGCAGTCAGGCGTAGTCAGGCGCACTCAGGCTGAAGAAATATGGATCTTGAAATGCCATCTTGGATAACTTCTTGACAGTCGGAACCAGCCACAAATTATCAGCACTCGAAACCAGTCGTCTGACAATAACACCAGAGTGCTACCCAGTGGCACCAGAGAGGAGAATCTGGTTATGAGCAGAAATACAACTGAACAGATTAAGCTGCAACTAGTCTCGCATCTAGCTGATCTACTCCAGAGCTTGGTTCGGTCTTCGTCTTCGCTCGCGTCGGAACTCCCTGTGTGATCCACAGTGCGAGACGGCAGTCTGCCGGCGTGAGATGGCAGTGCTCGCCTTGGGGTGCGATCACACTGCGCTGCTGGCTCGCTCGCATAGCCTCCCTTCTTTTGGCGATCCTCCTTTATTTATCCTTTTGTCGCCAGACGTAGACCTTCTTTTCTTCGGAGGTCGTCCACCGTAGATTACTCTTTGATAATGGATCGACAGATCCATCATCGAAAGTAGTCCGGTAAGTGTCCGGCATCCTTTGCACTCTCCCTGGACACCTCGCTCCAGTTGTCCACGTCAGCTCCTCTTCTCACCTCTGTTTCTCACTCCAGCCCACTCAGTACGGAAGAGCAATAACCACCATGATATATTCTGTCACTTATCCATAGTCTCTCGAACAACAGGTACAAAGTGGACAGGGCGAGGCATGGGATTACCCTCTCTCCTGATCCCAGCAGAGTAGAGTAGGGTAGAGTAGAGTAGACAGGGCCGAGGGTCAGGGGAGAGAGTGGCGCCTCTCCCCTGGCCCTCCGTCTTGCCTCTTTTTCTTTTGCCATTGGATACACACAGGAAAAAACCTAAATCTAGTTTTTCCAACATTTCCTCCCCTTGTGTTCCAATCCCAATCACTGTATGGAGAATGAAACAGCAAGAAAATCAACAAAAGAAAATGATCTACATCTGCACCTCCCCTGATCTATGAACCCCTCAATTTTTCGTTTCATCGCTCTTCCTCACGCATGGTCCCATCTTCGCATCGAGTGGGCCATGTTACAAGATAGGGTCTCCGCTCCACTCCACTTTTTCCTCACTTGCTTATTTTAGTTTTTGTGGTTGACTGAGCAAGTGATATGTATGTGGGTCGTGCAATGCGAACCATGGTATTCTCATTCTCTCAGTACCCGCTCGCATTGGGGGTCTGAGTTACGTCATCCTCACATGCTCATTCCCATGCTTGCAACCAGAACATCATGTTTGTGGTCCAGAGCCTTAGTGAAGACATCAGCCAACTGTGCCTTGGTCCCGATGAACGCAAGGTTTACTTCGCCATCTGCCACTGCATCTCACACGAAGTGGTATTGCCGCTTTACATGCTTTGTGCGGTCATGCAGTACAGGATCTTTGCTCAGTGCGATAGTTCCTTGGTTATCACAGTGCAGGGTGGTAGGCTCGAGCTGATCAAAGCCGAGTTCTCCCAACAGCATCCGCAGCCAGACGGCCTCGCGTGTTGCCTCACTGACGGGGATGTATTCTGCCTCTGTAGATGACAGGGCGACCACTGACTGCTTCTTTGATCTCCAACTCACTGGTCCACCAGCAAGTTGGAACACGTATCCGGAGGTTGACTTGCTTGTGGCCTTGTCACCTGATAAATCTGCATCGCAATATCCAGTGAGAGTAACACTGCCACCTGGTTTGTAGCGGATCTTCATGGTGGAGGAGCAGCGTAGATATTTGATGCAGCGCTTGGCTTGGATCATGTGAGCCTTGGTTGGTCCTTTACACCCCTGACTCAGCAGTCCGACAGAATAGGAGAGGTCTGGTCGTGTCCCAACAGAAGCATACATGAGAGATCCCACCAAGCTGGGGTAGGTGCGGGTCTCTTGTGCATCCGCCATCATGTCAGGAGTTGCAGGAGTAGTCAGGCCATGATCCAAGGTAAGAGTTGTCACTGTAGGCCGGGGAGCATCCAGGCCAAACTTGCCTGCCATCCGCTTCACATAGGAATCCTGAGAGAGAAAGATCTGCGAGTCGATCCGACTGACTTGAATCTCAAGGTAGTAGGTCAGAACACCCATGTCAGTCATCTCAAAGGTGGACGACAGCGCCTGCTTGAAAGATGTGATCTTAGACATGTCGCTGCCGAACAGGATGAGATCATCCACATAGAGGATCACACCAAAGGTGTCGTTGTAGTAGAGGGAATGATCCGAATGCAGCTGCTGCAGGCTGTGCTGAACAAAGAACTCGTGAATCTTTTTGTTCCACTGACGTGGTGCCTGCTTAAGGCCGTAAAGGGCTTTGCGCAACCTGCAGACCAAATTCTCCTCCCCTGGTTGCGTAAAGCCCTCAGGCTGAAACATGTAAACTTCTTCTTCCAAGTCGCCATTGAGAAATGCAGACTTAACATCCATCTGGTGCAGATGCCAGCCCTGGCTGGCGGCAAGGGCCATGATGACACGGATGGATGAATATTTGGCCACCGGCGCAAATGTATCACTGTAATTGACGCCTTGAATTTGACTGTAGCCGCGTGCCACCAGACGAGCCTTGTAGCGGCAGCGCTCCCCTGCAGCATCCAATTTGGTCTTGAACACCCATTTGCACGTGACGATGGGTGCTCCAGGTGGAGGCACAACGAGGTCCCATGTGTGCTGTTTGAGCAGTTTCTCATGTTCTTCGACAGCGGCAGCATGCCACTCAGCAGCTTCAGGTCGAGAGAGCGCGTCCTTGTAGCTGACAGGATCAACGATCTGAGTGACAAGGACAACCTCAGGAATGTCAGGGGAATCCTCAGGTGTGGACAGAAGTTCAGCAACACCTGCAAGCCCGGCGAGACGGGCAGAGCGCCGTGGAGGTTGGTCAGGTTGCCAGTCGCGAGGGATGCGGGGATTGAGACGTTGAACAGGTGCGTGGTTGGTGGCCTGAAGATGCGGCACGACCGGAGGAATGATGCCATCGTGTTCATCTGGTTCAAGGTCGACCTGGACCTTCTGAAAGTCCTCCGGAGATGCCTCATCATCAAGCGGAATGGTCTGAAGATCTGGAGTTGGCACTGGAGTTGAAGTAGATGGAGCTGATGCGGAAGAATGAGTGCCAGGCCTCTCATCAAAATGAACACTGCGACTGCGGAAGATGGTCTTGGTTGCAGGGTCATAGAGGCGGTAGGCCTGGCCAGCCGCTTCATACCCGACAAGGATTCCCTTGTGAAAATGTGGATCCAGTTTTTCGCGTCGAGAGGGATGGACCCAGGCATAGCTGGTGCAGCCAAAGACGCACAGGTAGCTGACATCAGGCCGATGTCCAGTCCATGCCTGAAAAGGTGAGATGGAGTCTGCAAGCTGCCGGCAAGGTAGAAGGTTATGGAGATGTGCTGCTGTGTTGATTGCCTCAGCCCAGAAGGTGTGCGGCAGACAGGCATCATGGAGCATAGCTCTGGCTTTGTCCAGCAGGGTGCGATTCATCCTTTCTGCGCGGCCATTCTGCTGCGGGGTGAGAGGAACTGTTGTCTCTTGCTTGATACCCTTGGACTTGCAGAAAGTGCTGAGAGTGGTGTTCAGAAACTCTGTGCCATTGTCGGATCTGAACCGTTTGATGGTGACATCGGTCTCATTCTCAATCAGCTTGGTCCAGGAGATAATGATGTCAGCTGCCTCAGACTTTTTGCACAGAAAATGAACCCACGTGTAGTGAGTCTTATCATCGGTCAAAACCAGAAAGTAATGCTTGCCTGAGATTGACCCTGTCGGAATGTGGCACAGGTCCATGTGGATGAGCTCAAGACGGTTGGTGCTGTGATGAGGAGGATGACTCTCAAAGTGTGCTTGGCTCTGTTTGCCAGCAAGGCATCCTTCACAGACATGGCCAGCTGCTGGAGTGGAGACTGCAGCAGGAAGAGAGTGAGCCATCTTCTTTTGAACCATGGTTGACAGAGTGGAGTAGCCAACATGTCCGAGTCTCCTGTGCCAGAGTTCTGTTGGGCTCTGACTGGGGGCAGGAATTGAAATCGGAGCCTCAGCTCCATCAGTCGCTGCTGCAAAAACCAGTTCAGGCTGAGTGATGTCAGGGTTGTCATCAACGGTGTGCAAAATAGTCAGGTTCCCTCTTCTGCTGGCGGTGGCTGCAAGATCGCCAGAGGTGGTGTAGATGTTGCAACTCTTGTCAAGGTCAAAGATCACTCTGAGTTTTTTGTCGTTGAGCTTGGTCACTGAAAGAAGGTTTGCTGAGAGATCTGGTACAAATAACACATCATGAAGCAGTCTGGTCACCGTGCGGCCTTTGACCATGATGTTGATGCGCACTGTTCCTGTTCCTGTAGCAGGGATGATGTGTCCATCACCAAGTTTCACAGCCTTTGGTGGGTTGATGGGAACAAGATGTGTGAACCAGGACTTGTTGCTGGTCATGTGCCTGGTACAGCCTGAATCAATGATCCAAGCCAACACTCCAGCTGCAATTAGAAACACACTTTCAATGGTACAAAATGCCACTTCCTCAAGGGCGATTTTTCCTGATGGCATAAACTCCGAAGAAGACCCTGGAGGTACCATGGCTGATCAAGAGAGTCATTCAAAGACACATCTGACATTGGAGTCAGCAATGCTGCAGCAGCTGGTGAAGAAGATGGCGAACCAGATCCTTGGCTGAATGTGTCCTGAGCCATCATTGCCTGCTGAGAATTTTGTCTGAACCTTGCTCTCTTGGGGCAAAAACGGTTGACATGCCCAAGATTGCCGCAGTTCCAGCATTGTACGTTTGCCATGGCCCTGTGTCGATTTTCTGGAGATCCAAAAGGGGCGTTCTGGTGTGAAGAACGTTGTCTTGGTGGTGTGCCTTGAGATTGATGTACTGGTGTGCTCATGGTGGCCAGTCTGCCTTGTCCATAACCTGTTCCACCAGTTAAAACATGTTGGCCAGAGAAATTGCGTTTCTGGCCTCCCTTCTGGAATCTGGAGTACAGTGCGGGTTCAGGGCCACCGCTTTCTCTCATGAATTTTTCTTCTTCTCGGAATATGGAGTCACACACTCTCTCCAGAGTGAGTGTGAAAGATGGAAGGGGCACCAGTTGTTGTTGTGGAATAAGTTGTTGTTGTTGTTGTTGTTGTTGACCTCCGCCTTGTCCTCCCTGTACTGCACCTGCATTGTTTTCAAGTAATAGCAGCCGTTGTTCCTGTTGCTGAATCCTTGTTGCCTGCTGCTGAATCTCTTTGACCACTGCCAGTCCTTGTTCCTGAGAGACCAGAAGATGTTCAACAGTACGGTTAAAACGTTCTGGTAGGCTTCCCAGCAGTTTGTGAACAACTTGCGATTCCGGAATAGCCTGGCCCATGAGAGCAATGCGCTCTACAAGAGCTTTCAGATGAGTAACATGATCATCGATCTTGGTATTTTCCTCCATCTTGAGGGAGTAAAACTCGTTGAGCAGGACCATCTTCTCTTGTTCACTGATCTTGTCATATCGATCCTTGAGCCGCTTCAAGGCAATCCTGGGGTTGAAGTCAGGGTTTCCATCTCGTATTAAAAAATTTAGCCTTTCAGTCACTTGCATGGCCAGAAGTGCAAACGCCTGCTCCTCCTTCCGCTTCCATGATGCTGCTTGTTCAGGTGTTGGATTTTGTGGTAGCACTTCGGCTGGCGGATCTGACACAACCCCCCATAGCCCTTTGGCCAAGAACACCATCCGCATGTTAAATGAGAACTCATGGTACTTGTCCCCATCAAATACTTCAACCTTGAAATGATCTCCCACTGATCCACCCGCCATGGTGGTCAGTTGAATCACAGACGCGGCAAACGCCGCTGCTTCTGTTCTGCTTCTGCTCACACCGTCTTGTGCTCTCAGAAAGCCAGATCTGTTCGAGGTTGATTCAAGAGTATGGCACACCTACTCTGATACCAAATGAAGAAATATGGATCTTAGAATGCCATCTTGAATAACTTCTTGACAGTCAGAACCAGCCACAAATTATCAGCACTCGAAACCAGTCGTCTGACAATAACACCAGAGTGCTACCCAGTGGCACCAGAGAGGAGAATCTGGTTATGAGCAGAAATACAACTGAATAGATTAAGCTGCAACTAGTCTCGCATCTAGCTGATCTACTCCAGAGCTTGGTTCGGTCTTCGTCTTCGCTCGCGCCGGAACTCCCTGTGTGATCCACAGTGCGAGACGGCAGTCTGCCGGTGTGAGACGGCAGTGCTTGCCTTGGGGTGCGATCACACTGCGCTGCTGGCTCGCTCGCATAGCCTCCCCTCTTTTGGTGATCCTCCTTTATTTATCCTTTTTTCGCCAGCCGTGGATCTTCTTTTCTTCGGAGGTCGTTTACCTTAGATTACTCTTTGATAATGGATCGACAGATCCATCATCGAAAGTAGTCCGGTAAGTGTCCGGCATCCTTTCCACTCTCCCTGGACACCTCGCTCCAGTTGTCCACGTCAGCTCCTCTTCTCACCTCTGATTCTCACTCCAGCCCACTCAGTATGGAAGAGCAATAACCACCATGCTATATTCTGTCACTTATCCATAGTCTCTCGAACAACAGGTACAAAGTGGACAGGGCGAGGCATGGGATTACCCTCTCTCCTGATCCCAGCAGAGTAGAGTAGGGTAGAGTAGAGTAGGCAGGGCCGAGGGTCAGGGGAGAGAGTGGCGCCTCTCCCCTGGCCCTCCGTCTTGCCTTTTTTTCTTTTGCCATTGGATACACACAGGGAAAAACCTAAATCTAGTTTTTCCAACACAGGCGCACTCAGGCGCACTCAGGCCCACTCAGGCGCACTCAGGCGCACTCAGGCGCACCCAGGCGCACTCAGAAGCACTCAAGCGTACTCAGGCACACTCAGGCGCACTCAGGCGCACTCAGGGGCAGTCAGGCGCATTCAAGCACAGTCAGGCGCCGTCAGGCGCACTCTGGCGCACTCAGGCGCACTCACGCACACTCAGGCGCACTCAGGCGCACTCAGGCGCACTCAGGCGCACTCAGGCACACTCAGGCGTACTCAGGCGCACTCAGGCGCATTCAGGCGCACTCAAGTGCAGTCAGGCACAGTCAGGGGCAGTCAGGCGCAGTCAGGGGCAGTCAGGCGCACTCAGGCGCACTCAGGTGCACTCTGGCGCATTCAGACGCTCTCAAGCATACTCAGGCGCACTCAGAAGTACTCAAGCGCACTCAGGCACACTCAGGCGCACTCAGGCGCACTCAGGGGCAGTCAGGCGCATTCAGGCGCAGTCAGGCGCCGTCAGGCGTACTCAGGCGCACTCAGGCGAACTCACGCGCACTCAGGCGCACTCAGGTACACTCAGGCGCACGCAGGCACACTCAGGCGCACTCAGGCGCACTCAGGCGCACTCAGGCGGACTCAGGCAAACTCAGGCCCATTCAGGCGCACTCAGGCGCACTCAGGCGCACTCAGGTGCAGTCAGGCGCACTCAGGCGCAGTCAGGCGCACTCAGGCACAGTCAGGCATTGTCAGCCGCAGTCAGGCGCCCTCAGGCGCACTCAGACGCACTCAGGCGCATTCAGGCACACTCAGGCACACTCAGGCGCACTCAGGTGCATTCAGGCGCACTCAGGGCCACTCAGGCGCACTCAGGCCTACTCAGGCGCACTCAGGCACACTCAGGCGCACTCAGGCGCAGTCAGGCGCAGTCAGGCGCAGTCAGGCGCAGTCAGGCGCAGTCAGGCGCAGACAGGCGCAGTCAGGCGCAGTCAGGCGCA